>JAMXBB010000008.1:62603480-62616560 GCA_024138015.1 Lumnitzera littorea
CATTTGAATGTTGATTTTGTTTCCATTAAGTTAAACATGCTCAAATCCAGACTTAAGTTAAGGAAAAATCCATCACATGAAGTTTTATGAAGAAATCAACTTTGTATGGCATGAGCTATGACATGGAGGTTTTATGAAGTATTAGATCTTTTATTTCTTTATGTGGAGCATGAGTTAAAGGATCATTTGATGGAAGGAAACTTAAGTTAAGATTTATACACAAGTAGTTAAGTGCATAATCTACCACCTAAACTTAAGGAAATGATGGAACAAGTTGAAAAACCAAGTAAGGACTCCTTAGGACCGACATGAACAGATCTGGAACGTGGGTAAATGAGGCCTAAAAATATGATAAAAGTGAAAGAACAAAGTAAAAAGATTAACCAAAGCAAGTATGATTAGCATACAAAGCCTAAAACTCAAAACCGGGCCTAAAACTCTCAAAATAAGCTTAGAACTCTAAGATGGGCCTTCAACAAAAATCTGACCAGCAACTTAAAGTACCAAGAGAAGTTTTTTTGAATCCCATAAGAAATCCACCTAAGGCCCCATAAGCCCACCAAAGTCATTAACTTTAGTTTGAACCAAAAACAAGCCCATTTGATAACTTAAGCCCACTAAAAGGCCCAAGAAGTGGTTGTTAGCCTTAAGAATATAAATCAAAGTTGTAAATCTAATCTCAAGGAGTATTTTAAGCTTAGGATAAAATCTAAAGACCAAGCCCAAAGAATTTCTTAAGTTATTAAAAAGCCCAATTACCAAACAAGGCCCAAAAACATTACAACACATGAGGAACGCTACTGTTCTGACCCATGGACAGAATTGTATACCTCATTTCGAAAATCTAAACTTACCACGTTAAAGTACACTCGAAAACGATGAAGATTGACTATAAGATCATAAAAATCAGATTTAAAACGAAAAAGTTGTACGCGATTGAACATTAGGTAAAAACTGGGAAAAATTTCAAAAACTAGTCAAGAGTATAACTTAAGGAAAACTTACATAGTTTCTTAAGTTTGTTTCAATTCCTTATAAAAAAATTATTTCAATGACCAGGGGACACTGTTTACGGGGACGACTTGCCTCCAGACTATTTTGATTGAACCTCATGGCAGAGTGAGTAAATTCCCGATGACTCTTTACTTGATTGTGCTTGTAGAAATAGATGCACCTAAACTTATATATATGAATTTAGATGCTTGTGGGATATGAAAGATGTATGTGTATGAATTTGTGGATGAATGTGATGACTTGTTAATTATATATAATAATGGGAATTGTTTGTATGAATATATACATGTGAATTGTATGGGATGAAATTGGTTGATCACCCTAAAAATCAAGTTAATTGCTTATATGATTAAGAACTCAAAATGAATCATGCATTCCCCATATTACATACGGATAACACCGACTGCCGCTTCATGCAGAAGATGGGAAGGGACTCACAGGAATACGAGTTTCCTGCAGGATTGGGCACTAGCTACGCCAGCATAAATATTGAGTCTCTGTCTTAAGCTGATGGGCTTACTAGGCGCCGGGAGACGCCAACCGTCGGCGAGGGGCCGAGTCTTGTGGCTTCTGCTTAGGGCGTGTGTTTGTGGACTGCGGGGGCCACCACACCGCTAGACTTGGGATTTTAAAAGATACGATTTGATTTTGGTAAAGGAAGTATATATGTATATATATATATATATATGTAGAATCTTGTTTTGGTATGAGCACAATAGTACAAATGAAATAAAACCCAAGGTCTAGAACCCGGATTTTGGTTTGGGTCGGTTAATTATCTCCAAACCCCGACTTCAGGGGGCGTAATTCTGAGTCGTATGCGGTTCCTAGGTCACTGCATGCGTTGTTTGGCATACTGGTTGTTCATGCATTCATATGATTGTGCATATAATAAATTTCTGCTATGTGGTATTGATGAGGGCATTTATCTCACTAAGCGTAAGCTTACTCCCCTATAGATTTTTGTTGGTGTAAGAGAACCTCTTCGTCAATCCGGGCCGAGGCATGCCCGTGGTAAGTCTCGAGTAGAGACGGGTTGGAGCGATCAGAGAGCGAAGAGGATATTTTGTAATAGATTATAGATATTTAGATACTTTTATGTATTTATGCATAACTTAGATTTTATGCAGTTCCGTTATGAACTGCATTTGTTTGTAATATTATTTTGGTGTGGGTCTCACGAGCCCACACAATTAGTTAAATTATAACATAAAAGAAATTTTAGTTTAATTTGCTCTATATTACTAGTCTATGGGCCTAGTAGTAACGTAGAGTGGAAGGAGCCTTGTGTGTCGTATGAAAGGCCTATGATCAGCAAGAGGGTTGATAATAGACCTTTATACGGTACACGGCAACCTATCACGACAACGATACTGTTGGGTCGTTATAGTAGGTATACACAATATGATCAACTCATGGTCCAAACCTTTCAGGATAGCTTGACAAGCCTTGCCTTAACTTGGTATGCCCAGTTAAACTTAAATTAGGTGAATACAATGGAAAAGCTGGCTAGAGCATTTTATGAACAATATAGATTTAATGTCGAAGTGGCACCAACAATGAAGGATTTGGTTGCCCTAAGGAAAAGGCACAATGGATCCTTCAAAGAATATGCTCAAAGGTGAAGGTCCCTAGCTACAAGGGTAACTACCCCTGTGATTGAAAAAGCATTGATGGCAACTTTCATTAACACTCTTGAGAGGCCTTACTTCGCTTACCTAATCAAACAAGCCTCTTCTAGCTTTGCAGAAATAGTGGCAGTGGGGTGTTGAATTGAGAGTACCATTTCCTCTAGCAAGCTATAAGAAACAGTAGATAGAAGACCACCCTCTGCTAAACCTACCACTAGCAAGCCTAGAGAAGCTACTATCACCATGGTCAACTCGAATGCAAGACCTAACTCCCAAGTTTCTTTTAAGATGAATCCCTCACCAACTCAACTACAGTATAGAAACCAACTGTAGGCTAACAAAGCCCCAAGACAATTCACCAGAATACCTATTCCACTTAGTCAGGTGCTTGAGAAATTAAGAAGAGATAATCTGCTCCATTTCAAGGCTTCCAGTGAAAGGTATAGGTCGAAGTTCTTTGATCCCAATGCAAGATATCAATATCATCTAGGGCAAGTGGGCCATTCAACAGATTCTTACTAAAGGTTGAAAAACGAAATCCAAGATTTAATCGATGAAGGTATAGTACAACTAGATTTTGTGGAGGCTCCTACCCCAAACGTTAACAACAACCCACTCTAAACCATGGACCTATCATCAATATGATATTTGACCACTTATAATCTACCATCAACATGATCGGTTGAAACCAAGAACCAAAGGTTTATAGGTTCTACAAAAAAGAGGTCCTACAAATTAAAAGGTACACATTCCATGTACCTGTAGCCTTTGAAAATTATAAAGTTGCCCCCTTCAATTACTAGGCAATAAACCAGGGGCAATCAAGCTCGCTTGTAGGGGGGATCACTCGCTCCGGTAGAATCTATGATCTAAAGGAAGACTTGAAAAAGAAAGACGTACAAGAAATGCCAAACACCGAACAAGCTAAACATGAAGAAGGATTAACTACCTTTACTAAGATGATCAAGTCTAGTGAGTATAAAATAATAGATCAGCTCGCTAAGACTCCAACACAAATATCCCTCATGAGTTTATTGATGGCATCAGACCCACACTAAGAGGCCTTATTCAGAACACTAAAGGATGTCAATGTCCCTCGTGAAATCCTGGCTAAAAAGATTGGCTTTGTCACCAATTCTATCCTCACCATAGATCAAATTTCCTTCTCTACCAAGGAATTAGGCGAAGAAGGTACCTAACAAACAATGCCTCTATTCATAATGGTAAGGATAAATAAAATCATCACAACAAGAGTCCTCATCGACAACGGGTCATCTCTAAATGTTTGTCCTTTAGCCACCTTGGACTATTGGGTGTCGATACAACTGCTATCAAACCTAGTTCAACAATAGTAAGACCTTTTAATGGATCCAGGAGAGAGATAATAGGGGAAGTGGACTTACCAGTTGATATTGGCCTACAAACGTTCAACATCCCATTCCAGGTTTTAGACATTCCAAGGACCTTCAATCTGTTATTGGGAAGGCCTTGGATACATTCAGCATAGGCCATACCGTTAACTCTTCACCAAAAAATTAAGTTCACCTCTAATGGCTAGGTCATCATAATTCTGGGTGACCAAGATTATGATATCTATAAAGAGACGGCTATCCCCTATATCAATATAGAAGAACAAGAGGACTTTGAACTCTAAATGTTTAGTGAGGCGTGCATGATCACCAATCAGTAGAAGGAAGAGAGGCTGAAATATAAAGAAGGCTAGTTTGGGAACTATGGGGTAAGATACATTCTAACCTCAATGAAAGAATTGCAAAGAATATAGGCTAGGGTAAAGGATGAATCATGATCCAATATTTTATAGAATTTTGTAATAAATTGCCTCTGTTCTCCAAATGTTTGTACTCAAAAGAGAGTTCCCCAAAATAAAATCAGCTTCTTTTCTCTTTACTCTTACCTTACTTACACTCTTCCTTTTGCACACTTTCTTTTTCTTTCTAGATCCAACGACTCGAATAAAGGCTATAGATACCTTACACAAATAGGCGATAAGAATATTGATATCACTTTTGGCCTTATTAAGTTAGTCATCGGGAGTGATGTTGATGACCATAAAGACGTGCAAGAAAGATGGCAAAAACATAAAATGAGAAAAATTTCCATTGATGAGCCAACAAAGATAATTAATGTCGGTACTAACAAAATCCCTAAGGTGTTGAAGGTTGGGGGAAATTTAGAAGAAAATCAAAAGATAGAGATGACCACATTACTATTTGAATACTAAGACATATTCACATAGTCTTATGATGACATGCCCGGATAAGACCCATCGATCATAGTCCATCACTTACCTACACAAGAGGATATGAAGCCTAAAAAACAAAAGTTGAGAAGGTTCCGACTAGATATCTTATTGAAAATCAAGGAAGAAGTCAGAAAATTATTAGAAGTCGGTTTCATTGAGGTATCTGATTATCTTGAGTGGGTAACTAACATAGTACCAGTTATGAAGAAGAATGGGAAAGACAAAGTGTGTGTAGACTTTCACCTCAATCAAGCAACCCCTAAAGATAATTTTCCTTTGCCCCATATCAATGTATTTGTCGATAACATAGCCGAAAACCATATTTTCTCTTTCATGGATGGATTTTTCGGGTATAACCAGATTCGAATGGCTAAAGAAGATAAAGCCAAGACCACGTTCATCATGACTTGGGGTACGTTTTGCTACAAAGTAATGCCTTTTGAACTCAAAAATGCCGAGAACTTACCAAAGGGCCATGGTAGCAATCTTTCACGACATGATGTACAAAGAAGTTGAAGTATATGTCGATGATATGATTGCTAAGTCTAAAGAAGGAGAAAATCATGTAGAAAATCCAAGGAGATTATTTAATAGGTTGAGAAAATTTCAACTGAAACTCAACCTAGAGAAGTGTACTTTTGGGGTGACTTCAAGGAAGTTATTGGGTTTCATAATCAACCAAAGGGGCATTGAAGTGGACGCTAATAAAGTTAAAGCGATAGTTGACTTGCCTCCACCACGCATACTTAAAGAAATAAGAGGTTTATTAGGCCGTTTAAACTATATAACCTGGTTCATATCCTAATTCACAGACAAGTGTTGTCCTTTATTTAAGTTGTTAAAAAAGAATGCCAAGATCAACTGGGATAAAGAGTGTGAGCAGGCCTTTACAACAATTAAAGAATACCTCATGAACCCTCCAATTCTGGTAGCTCCAAAACTTGGGAAGCCTTTATTCCTGTACTTGGCAATATTACCAAAGTCCATAGGGTACATGCTTAGCTAGAAAGATGAGGAAGGAAAGGAACGGGCTATATACTACTTGGGCAAAAAATTCATTGAAGGTGAGTAAAGATATTCAAAAAATGAAAGAACTTGTTGTGCTTTGGTCTGGGTAACGCATCGGCTTAGACAATACACACTTTACTACTAGGTTGAATTATTGACTCAATACGATCCCCTAAAGTACTTGGCAGACAAACCGACCCTAATTAGCAAAATCTCAAAGTGGCAAGTGCTACTATTATAGTTCAACATTACATATGTGAACCGAAATTCAGTCAAAGGGTAAGCTTTGGTAAATCAATTAGCAGAAAATCCCTTTGATAGCACTCCCCAAGAAGTACAAGTCAATTTCCCCAATGAGGGTATGTTAGTGGTCGGAGGAAACTCTAATAAAGGAAAGGATGACAAGCCACCAAAATGGAAAATGTTCTTCAATAGAGCAACAAACATATCTAGGTGTGGAATTTGGGGCAATACTAATATTCCTGGAAGGTACTCAATATCTTATAGCCATAAGGCTCGTTTTCCCATACACTAATAATATTGCTGAGTATGAAGCATACATCATGGCATTCAAGATGGCCCTAGAGAAAGATATTCAAGAATTAGAAGTGTATGGGGACTCCTCACTCATTATTAGCCAAGCACGGGGAGAGTACAAAACTAAAGATCCTAAGCTGGTGTCTTATCACCGGCATTTGATGGAATTAATAGAAAGTTTTAAAGAAGTTACCTTCAATCACGTACTAAGGACTCATAACCAATTTGCTGATGCTTTAGCTTTGCTAGCATCTATGATCCAGATATCTGATGGAGTCAAGATTCGGCCCCTTACTATTGAAATTGAAGACAAGCTTGCCTTTTGCCTAACAATTGAAGGTATGAACAACTAAAAAACATGGTATCATGATATTAAGATATTCTTACAATAGGGCGCATACCCTAAAGAGGTCGAGAAAAGAGATAGAAAGATGATTAAGAGATTAGCCACTCAATTCTTATTGAGCGAGTCCACCTTATACCGATGCTCATTTGACGGTACACTCTTAAGGTATGTGGCTAACGAAAAGGTTGAGAAGTTAATGAAAGAGGTACATGAAGGAGTATGTAGCCCTTACATGAATGGATACGTGTTGGCAAAGAAAATCATGAGGCTAAGGTATTATTAGTCAATAATGGAAAGTGATTGCATCAAACATGTTAGGCATTGTCATTTATGCTAAGTTTATGCGAATAAGATAAATGTCCCCGCTTTAGGAATTACTTGCCCTCTCAGCACCATGGCCTTTTTCAATGTGGGGCATAGATATCATCAGCCCTATTACTCCAAAAGCATCTAATGGACATCACTTCATATTAGTCACCATTGACTACTTCAGCAAATGGGTAAAGGCTTCATCTTACTTGAATGTTACTAAAGGGGTCATAATTAAGTTCATCAAGATAGACAACTTGGCTCAGTACGGGACTCCTGAAACAATTATCACTGATAATGGCACCAATCTCAACAACAAGCTTATGATAGAATTATGCCGGCAGTTCCAAATCATTCATAGGAACTTTACTCCTTATTGACCCTAAATGAATGGAGCCATCGAAGCAGCAAACAAAAACCTCAAAAGAATCATTGAAAGAATGGCTATTACATATAAGGATTGGCATGAGATGTTACCCTTCGCACTCATGGTCTATCGAACTTCCATTAGAACGTCGATTGGGGCAACACCATACTCTTTAGTATATGACATTAAAGCAGTAGTACTAATAGAGGTTGAGATCCCATCACTTAGGGTACTATTGGAAACTCATTTGGACGAAGCCGATTGGGTAAAGAAATGCATCGAATAGCTAAATCTGATTGATGAAAGGAGATTGACGGCCCTATGTCATAATCAATGTTATCAGCAAAGAATGGCTTAGGCCTTCAACAAAAGAGTATGACCTCGTAACCTCAAAGAAGGAGATTTGGTGTTAAAAAAAGCTCTCCCCAATGCATAAGACTCCAGAGGGAAATTCGCCCCTAATTACGGGGGGTCCTTATATCGTAAAGCGAGTATTATCAGGAAAGGCTTTGATGTTGTCCCAAATGGATGGTTCAGATTTGAGAGACCTTGTAAATATCGACGTTGTAAAATTATACCATCCATAAGAAGTCAATGGGAATTTTGCTCAAAATGCGAAAATGCTAGTCATTTTGAAACATGATTGTGGCCTAATTTTCATTATCTACAAGCAAATTTGGTATCCTTGGCCGTTGTCGTCATTGGAACAATCACCCTCTCCCTGGAAAGGTCCAATTCCCTTTATCCTATTTAATTGAACCCATACACTGCAAACACGAGAGGAGTTAAGGAATGAGATCTAAAACATTGGTAGTTAACAAAGTTCTTTAAAATACTGTATCACGGATTGTTCCCCCTTAATGGGGAGTTTTATTGTCCGTTTTTTCAAAGGAATGTGAAACTTAAGTAGGCAATCATGGTAGATGGGAATAAGGCTTTTGGGTTCCATAGAAACAAAAACAATAGGTGGTTTTTCTTGCATCGGGCTAATTTCCATGACTTCTCTAAAAAGAACCAGTAAAGTCGCGAACATTGTATGATAAGAACATCCGAGTTGATAACAAGGGACTAAAAAAAAGAGTCAATAATTTTCTAGTGGGGGCTTTTCAAAAAGGTTTGATGAATTGGGTGCTATCAACAAAGACCGGGTAAGTATTTCCACATAATATTAGCACACCAATTTTTTTCTTGCATTTAGACCAATTTTTACTCCCAACAATCTTTTTAATCAACCCATAAGGCATTTACTTTATGCATTTAGTGTTTGGCCAACTTATGAAGACACGATCTAGTTCGATTCATCCGTCTAATCCATAAGGTCCCTCTATTCACCAAATTTCTTGCAAGCAAGCCCCTTTCTCCACCAAGTTTTGTAAGGAACTTCCTTTCACTAAGTTTCTCTTAACCGGCTCATAAAGCAATTACCTTCATCATCTTCTTAACTAGCCTTTAAGGCATTGTCTCATTCTTCTTAGGGACTTAGCTAGCTCTAGGAACGCTTTGCCTACCTTAGTTAGTCAACTCGTTAGGGTACGACTAAGTTTGCTCATTTTTCTTAGGGTCTTAGCCAGCTCTAGGAGCGCTTTGCCCATCTTGGTTAGTCAGCTCGATAAGGCATAACTAAGTTTGCTCATTCTTCTTAGGGTCTTACCTAGCTCTATGAGTGCTTTACTTACCTTGGCTAGTCAGCTCATTAGGGCACGACCAAATTTGCTTATTCTTCTTAGGGTCTTAGCTAACTCTAGGAGCACTTTGCCCACCTTGGTTAATCAACTTCTTAGGATACGACCAAGTTTACTCATTCTTCTTAGAGTCTTAGCTAGCTCTAAGAGTGTTTTGCCCACCTTAGTTAGTCAGCTCGTTAGGGTACGACTAAGTTTGCTCATTCTTCTAAAGGTTTTAGCCAGCTCTAAGAGTGCTTTGCCTACCTTGGTTAGTTAGCTCGTTAGGCTACAACCAAGTTTGCTCATTCTTCTTAGGGTCTTAGCCAACTCTAGGAACGCTTTGCCTACCTTGGTTAGTCAACTCATTAGGGCACGACCAAGTTTGCTAATTCTTCTTAGGGCCTTAGCCAACTTTAAGAGTGCTTTGCCCGTTTTACCTCAATTCATAAGAGCAAGACCAAACTTCAATTCTGCTTTCAGTCTTTCAACTAGCTCTTAGAGCGCCACTCTTCTCTTCTCTAAATCCCTAAAGGATTTGACCTAAGATAGCTAGCTAGTTGTAGCGCTTCTTAGAATAAAATCCATTCTTGGAGTAAAAATAGTATCTGTTTTATCTTTGAGGCAAAGTTTTGCTCAAACTTTACCACAAAGAAACTTTACCAGAAAGAGAGTTAGCTATAGACACCTAATTTTTGCCCTCTTTTTTATTTTTCAAATTATGTTATAGGATCCTAAATTAAGAAAAGTTCAAAAAAATAGAAAATTAAAGAAAGCCCAAAAAAATAAAGAAATTTAGAAAATTAGGAAAATAGGAAAAAGCGCAAAAGATAGGAAATTTAAAATAAAATATAAAATATGGAAAAATTCAGAAAAGTACATAAAAAATTTGAAAAGTCACAAAAAATTGAAAAATAAAAGATTTTAGAAAATAACATTTTGTTAGATTAGATTTTTAATTTTAATTTAGGTTTAGAAATTGAGCTATTAAACCTAGGCTTAGATTTAAATCTAGCCTAGGCTAACCGAGTCCATATATGCAATTTAATTGCACATATGGATAAGGCACAAGCAACGACCTGACTGTTAAGTATATGGACATAGCACTAACATTGAGCATGAGGTCTTGGGTTCGAAACTTAGCAAAGGCGAGGAGGCCTTTTTCTTATTTTTTGGTTTTCAATCACATCAAGGACTGTTACATATTAGGATTTGATTGCGCTACGTATCCTGACACGTGGCATCCTCGGATTTGATGGCCCCACTGACGTGGCGCTACGTGGCGTGCCATGTTAGCTGCTATGTGTCATAAAATGACACATAGCACGTCGGGGTTGGTTGGCACGACTGACATGGTGCCACATCAATGCCATGTCAACCCACTTTTCCCTCCCCTTCCTTCCTTTTCCCTTCGTTTTCCTCTCTTTCCCTCTATTTCCCTCAACTTTCTCTAGATTTTCAATGCTTTCCACTTCAGACCACCCACTTCAATACGATTTTTAGATCCTCTCTTGTTGCAATTTCACCAAATCAATGGCAAAATTGTAGAATAGACATAGCCTATTGTGAATCGGTACAAAAAACACGTCTAAATACAGTCAAAGGAGCATTCAATTTGAGCTCCAAAAATCGAAAAAAAGCTGTGGCATTATTCTTTAATCCGATCCGAGCTTTCTTTGTTTTCTAAGAACAATTCAAGTATAAAAGGAGCTTCAAGGAGTACACATGAGGACACACACCCAACAGAATCAACTCCTACACTCTCTATATCCATTTCTGATCACTTCCTCTCTCTACTAATCTCTCTCTTCTCGGGTTTCTCTCTTTAGCGAACTCCAAGCTCGACCACCACCACGGTCATGACCCCTACTCCATCAACTTTCGAACACGACCTCCCTCAACTATTACTGTAGCCCCTAGCCGCTTAGCCAAATCGCCACCCTTAAAACCTAACCATCGAAGCTTACCCCCCTTGAACCACCACCTTTAGTCACCCTTGACCCAAACTAGTCCTACGGTCAAGCTCCTTACACTTTAAAAACCCTACCCCAATCGACTGTTCACGACTAGCAACTCCCTTCAATGACACCCAAGCTCTAACACCAACCATCACTTTTGTCATGACTCGAAGGGGCTAGTCATGAAAATCGTCGTATACCGTACAAAGGATTGCAGATTGAATTCCCTTACAATCGATGATCCTGTATACGATACATAAGGCTACAGCTACAACTAACAACCAAGAGTTGCATAAGCATAAGTAATATCATTTCATGATAACAATAATAAAATATAGAAACATATCACATAATCTATTTATATAAGAATTTACACATATAAAGTCTTTAAAACTTTTAACTCAATCTAATATCAGTTTATCACATATTCAAGTCTAAAATCTAGATAAACAGTCATGTGAACACTCCGAACACATCTTGTTCCCATACTGACCCCTTGATGAACCACTAACCTCGAGCATGCGACGGCCCGACTCCACGAATAACTCTACCTGTGAAAGAAGACTACAAAGGTATAAGCTAATTAGCTTAGTGAGATAATCCCTTCAACCATACAGCAATCAAGTGATACAATAATTAAATTTAAACAAATGAATACATGTTAACCAGTATGCCAAACAAATACATGCAGGTGACCAGGTACTGCGTTCAACTCAAATTTAATACCTTCCGAAGTCAAGGTTAGAGATACATTGGCACGGTTAGATCCGGGTATCACACTAGAACTTATTTCATAACGAAACTTCACATTTCGTATTTAAAATGTAATGGTATATCCATTATCAGTTTTATCAAATATGAGTTCTACATATGATTGTAAGCAGGTTCACACACCTTTACTCACCCCTAAACGGAGGCCTTTGGACTCGACCCTTAGCTAAGTGGTTGATACCTCCAATGCCTAGTAATCCCACGAGCCAAGGTAAGGTCATATCATACATGTGCACCGTACGAAATCTATAACAATCAATAATCAACCCACATATAGCCTCTTACTACCTTCGTATAATGTGATTACCAGAATTAGTTATGCGGTGTATGATTATGTATGTTTCAAGTTAACTTTTTTTAGTCGAGTAAGATTAGATCTTATTATTCAGTAATCATACAAAGTCACAGACAATCAATTTCTAGTGAATCTACTATGCAACAATCAATACATTATTATAATTTAAAGTAAATTCACCATTAACAACCAATTATCATACACAAGCATAACCCAACCTCATACAATATTCCATTATTGATCATAACTTATATTCACCAACTATAAATACAAACAAGTATGGAATCATCAGGAAAACTCACTCAGCCATAATCGACTTAGGAGTCGTAATAATCTGGTGATAGCTTAGGGTCAATGTCAAAATCACTTGAGAATAATAAAAATTTGTAAGTTTGAGAATTTAAAACTAAACTAATATCGTAATTTGTAAGGTTTACTTTACCTAATTATGCGAAGTTGTCGATTCAAAATTTTTATCAAATTGTGTATAACTTTTTCGTTTTAGCTCGGATTGTTATGAACTTATAGTCCATTTTCATCATTTTCAAGCATATTTTCTCGTAGCAAGGTCCGTTTTGAACGTTGTGACTCACAGTTTGAATTGTGATATAAAAATATCATAAAATTTATTATTTTAATTTAAAAATTTATAAAATATTAATTTTAGCTTTTTCTTAATATATTTATGATTTAACAATTATTTAAATCATATAATTGAAAATTTTATTATTTTAAGCATATTTTACCTTATTTACTCATTTTTACTTATTTTTGAGATTTTAGACTTATTATAATTATTATTATTATTATTACTATTATTTTTATTATTTATTATTTTCTTATTATTCATTTGTATTTTACAATATACATATATATATATATGTACTTATACTATATTTGATTAATTTTATAATTTACTT
>JAMXBB010000008.1:62655654-62668837 GCA_024138015.1 Lumnitzera littorea
AAACTTATGAAAATAATAATTATCACAATTTGAATAATATCATTGTTGCGGTAGATTGCCTTTTACCTTTCAAAGGCCTACAATCAACCCACTTATTGATCATAGGTCTTTTATACAACACATAAGGCTCATTTTACTCTACATTACCTTCAAGCATGTAAACTACTAATATTAAGTATATTAACTGAAATTACTAAATAATTATGTAAATTATTGAAAATAAAGTACGGAACATAGAATTCCACGATGAAAATAATATAGTACAAACTAAATCCATATAAGTTTGTCTAACTACAAGATTATGCTAAACAGAAGAAATACACAATTCCTAGCCAAGACTATCAATTCCTTCTTTCGCTCTCTGAAGCATGCAATCTCATCTAGGTATGAGACTTACCTCAAGCATTCTGCAGCCCAAATCAACGAAGAGGTGGCCCTGCATCAAAAGAAATCTATCAAGGTGCAAGTTTATACTTAGTGAGCTAATCCCTTTGTTACGCTACATAACAATTTATTTAAATGTACAATCATATGAATGTATGAAACAATTGGAATGCTAAACAGTACATGCGGCAACTTAGGAATTGCATGCAACTTAGAATTACACCCCTTGTAGTCGGGGTTAGAGATAATTAACCAACACAAACCATCAACCAAGTTCTAGCACTAGGGTTTTTATTCTAATTGTACCAACATGCTCAAATCAATGCATACATAAATATATAACATATACAAACTTTATTTTTCATATGAAAAATACGCTTTCCTTTTCAAAAATCAAAATCCTAAGTTTAGTAGTATGGTAGCCTCCACAATTTACATCATACATCCTAAGTGGAAAGTCACAAGATACGACCCTTAGCTAATGGTTAGCGTCCCCTAACGCCTAGTAAGCTCAAAAGATAGGATAGAGACTCAATAATAATATATAAGTGGCATATCCTTTGCCTAATCGATGTAGGAGCCCTCGCTCTTATGAGTCCCTTCCTACCTTCCTCATGAAGTAGTAGTCAGTATAGTTATGATGTAAACTTAGGCAATGCATTACTCATTGTATTCCTTAATCGAATAATTACTTAATTTGGTTTTCAATGTGAACAAACAATTGCATTCCATAACAACAATACATATCTATCATCATAAATAACTTCATTTATTATCTGATTAGCAAATCATGAAGTTCAATCACAATATCACACACATGCATCTCCCAAATCCATCATGCATTCAAATTTGATATAACAATTTAAGTGCATCTACACTACAAGCAAAATCAAGCAAGAAGTCATCGGGAACTATTCACTTGACCATGGTTGATCAATCGTAGTAATCCGAGGATAAGTCACCTCCAACAATAGGTTCCCCTAAACATTGTAAATATGATATTGTAAAAATTTGAAATGAAATAAAAAGGATAACCTAAAATTTCATAAGTTATACTTCTAACTTAGTCTTATATTTCTCCCGGTTATACTAAATCTTCAATCACATATAACTTTCTCACTCTAAATCCAATTATTATGATCTTATAGTTAATTTCCATCTTTTTTGAGTATTTTTTCATGTGTTACAATTAAATTTTAGAGATGGAGCCTATGATTTTGCCTACTAATCAACACAATAGCATCCCCAAGGTTTTAGTCTTCTTTTAGTCTTCAAATTGTTGTTAGGCTTTTTGTTACTTTGTGTAGTAATTTCGGCTTGGGCTTGAAACTTTGTTTTGGACTTAATACTTCCATCAATGTTAGATTTCCATCCTTTAATCATAACCTTGGCACTATCTTAATTTTCTTGGATTCCTAAGTGAGCTAAGTGATTAAAATGGGCCTATTTTTGTACAAATCAACGTTTGTGACTTTGTTGGGGTTAAGAAACTTTATGTAGACTTCCTAAAGGCCTCATAACACATTTTCTTTGGAAGTTAAGGTGCTGCTCAGAAATTTTATGAAGGCCCAATCAAGAGTTTTGGACTTGTTTCTAGTGTTTTGGGCCCAATTTTGAGTTTTAGGCCTTTAACCCTTATCCTACTAGCATTGTTTAATCTTTTCACTTTGTTTCCTTTATTTTATTGTGTTTTTAAGTGTAATTTCTTTTGGTTTCAGATCTGTTCAGTTTGGTTTGGGTGGCTTCTAACTTATTTTTTCACTTAATTCATTATTTTCTTAAGTCTAAGTGACAAATCAAGGATTTACACTACTTATACTCTAATTCTAACTTAACTTCTTCTTAGTGTGAGGATTATTTTGTCATAGTACTAAGTCAAGTTTATAGATTAAGCATATAATGTATGTACCACACTTGATTTAAGTCCTTAAGAGTTGATCTCTACACTAAAGCTATGTAATGATTTTTCCTTCATCTAAAGCAACTTTAAAGCATGTGAAACTAAGTAAAAGTGAAAGCAACACTTGGATAATGCTTTAAACTTACCACATCCAACATGTTCCTATGTTGTTTATGTACTTGTTTCATGAGTTCCTCAAATCATAAGCTTCCATTCTAAGTGATAGGCAAGTGTTTAACAAAAATACTAAATCTAGCTTACTCATATTCCAACATGTTGTTGGTGAATTTTGGGGTGAGGAAATAGTCCTGTAAAAGAGAGTAAGATACTTGGTACCGAGGCCAGTCCAGTGTAGCCACTTCGATGCCTAAGTTAGAACGGTGATTTAATATAGTAAAAATATGAATAAGAAGTGTCTAAGAGCCCTTATAGAGTTTTTTTTTTTTTTTAATGTTTATAGATGGTTGTTGTGTTTAAGGCAATTGTCGAGCTAACTGTTAAGATACGTGGAGACCTCTTCACTTGACATCTCTCCTAATATGTAGGGATAGCAAGCGGTTGTAAAATATAACTATGCTTATGATAACTGATCACGCCATATATTTGAATTCAAACTAGGAGTATTTCTTATACATGGCATAAGTGTTGTATGTTTTCTATAGAGGACGAATGCCAAGAGAGTCGATTACTCGATATCTTGGCCGATGAAAGGATGAGTGTAAGTTGAGCGAAAACTGACTATCAACACAATATTCATGTGAAAGATTCATAAAGCTTAGCACTTAGTATAAACTAACTAGGATATCACCTTATGTACATAATAACATCCTCATGAACTTGTATAATCTCATAGGCTTAGTATTCTAAAGGTACTTAAGTTAAAAGTTTACTTTTTCCATGTGAAATGGAGAGTAGATTTGCACCTAGGTTGCCCTCTTTAGCTCCGTGTTTCCCTTCTTTTTGTATGCTCCTTGAGTTTCCAAAGCCTAAGTGTTTAAGGGTGGTTTTGGGTGCTCTAAAGTTCCCTTGAATGGAGTTTTACAAGTTTCCTAAAGTGGTTCTTTTGTATGGACTAAAGTGAAGGCAACAAAAATTCACTTTTTTACCGTATGTGTGTATGTTTGTGTGGTGGTGTTGAATAGGGAAAGTGGGGCTTGGTTTTTCTTTGTTTGCAAGCTAAAAGTGTTTGAAAAGTAAGATAAAATGAGAGGATTTGAGGGTAGAAGTGGCCGGTTGTGCAAGTGTGTAATGCATCTCAATTCCAAGTCTTTTTGTTACTTCTAAGTTAGTGTTGTAATGATTGGATGATGTAAGCATAATGGAACTAATAGTGATTATGAAAAAACAAATGAATGGATGTTTGATTGACAAGGAATGACTTACCATTCCTTCCTCTTCCAAAACGGCATGGCATGTATCCTTTAGAGTATGGGCTTTTCAAATTCACTTGATTTGGAATTAAATAAATCAGGTAGTTTGATAACTTATCTATGTGTAGTATAACTTATAATGAGATAAGTAAATTGTCTTATCATGAGCTTTTAGGAGTTATCAAATGATAAGTCAATTCAACTCTCACTATTATCTTTGGTTCTAATTAATTTCAAATTGAAATTGAATTGATTTGATCAGTTAGAAGTCTTATATGTATGGTCCTTTTAGGGTTTGGTTCTTGTAGTAATTCATATATTATGATTTACTTCTTAAAGGAAATTATAGAATTTTAGAATCAATAAAGTTTGGATTTCCAATTATTCATATAATGTCTCAATTGTTTTTAGTATCACTAGCTTATCCTAAGGTTTATGGTTTTAGATTATTTAGAGTTCGTTGTTTTCATATTAGGGTTTCAAATACTTTGAAATTTTTGAATTGAAAAACTAGATTTGATTTCTAAATGTAAACTTAAATTCTTAGTTTAATTAATCCTTAAGAATGATGGAGAAGTCCCCTCGATTACTTGAATATCACTTAAAGTAGCAGGGTTTACAATAATAATAAATTAACTTAGAATAATTATTATAAAAATAGTTAGAATAATTAATAATTTAGGGCTTAAAGATATGAATTAAGGAAAATAGGACAAATTAGACCCTAAGGCCCATGAGAAAAAGTCCATACCAAATTTGACCATGAAGAAAAAGGTGCACAAAAATTTCATTTCATTAAAATAAGGGTAAAAACATACAAACAAGTTAGGTCATAACTTGTAGAATTGAAAAATTTAGAGAAAAGGCTCATTTCGAGCTAATAACTGAGATTTCAATCCAAAAATAAAAAAATACAAGAAAATATAAAAATGTAGAAAAATTTTAGGTATAGTAATAAAATTTAAGTAAATTTTAATTAATAAAATTACTAAGAAAAATCCATAAAGATAACTAAAGAGTGATTGGCCTAAAATAATAAAAATTTGAAATTCATAAGGTTCTAACTCCCAAAACGAACCTTGCTACATAAAATTATGTTTAAAAACGATAAAAATTCACTATAAGATTATAAAAATTGAATTTAAAATGAAAAAGTTATATACGATTAAAGATTTATGATAAATAAAAAAAAGATAGGTAAGATAACTAAGTTGTTCACGTGATTTGGCATTATAGACTAATAATTAGGATAAGACCTTAAAGTAAATAAATAAATATGTAGATATAATTGTTCACAAATATACATATATATTTTACACAAGAGAAATTGATAAACACACATCATAAGGCATGATATAAGTTATAATTGTATGATACAAAATTATTTGAAAAGTAAAAATTCTTTTCTGCATATACATGCATACTTAAAAGTCCAAACATTCTAAAGGAGATGTGCTTTTATAGGTACAAATAATTAAATATCTAAAATGTAATAACTATATCATAATAACATGAAACAACAACAATAATAACAACTAAAAATAATAAAAATGATGATGATGATAACAATAGCATGGGATCATACACCTACAAGAATTAAAATGAGTATATATATGTATACATGCTTGTGCAATATGTTCTTAGAATAATACTACACCACAGTAGAGCTAGAGTTTTTAGTTGATTAAATAAATGATTTCGATATTTTCTACCCCACTCTATTACTTTGTTTGACTTATATTGTCTGTGAACCCTTAAAGTCATATTTAGGACAACCGCACTTGGATTTAGGGCTCCAATATGAAGCGTTATATGGAAAAAAGTGTAGATCACTACTGTATTTGGAAAGTGATGAACAAGCAATAATAGGTCTTAACATGACCTACTAGATGAATGAAAAAGTGAAAGTAATACGGCAAAGAATGAAAGTTGCTCAGGATCGTTATAAGAGTTGGGCTAATTTGAAGTAAAAACCTTTGGAATTTGCAGTAGGAGATCATGTGTATGTGAAAATAAGCTCTTTCAAGGGATTTGAGTGATGTAGTACCACATGGAAGCTAAGCCTTCACTTTATGGGACCATTCAAAGTATTAGAGAGAGTTGGAGATATGTCATATCAAATTGCTTTATCTCCGACTTTAGCTAGATATCGTGATATTTTTCACATATCAATGTTAAGGAGATTTATGAAGGACCTATAGTCAATAATCGAATTAAAACTAGTAGATCCACTATCATAACTCGGATAGTATCTTTGTCATGGTAGATTGCCATATATCGTACGAAGGTCGATGATCAACTCCTTTGTTAACCATTGGCCTTTCATATGATACACAAGTCTTCCTCCATTCTTGGTTACTATCGGTCATATAGACAAACAATATCATTGCAAAGTAATTATCTTTACTAAATGATTAAATATATCATCAAATTAAAAGTACGAAACATAATGTTCCCAAAACAAGAGTAACAAAATACATAATCTAAATAGCTACTGATAGTCCAACTATTCAATAATTATGAATGCTATAAAAGTCCTATCCAACACTAGCAGTTCCCTCTTTTGCCCCACATATCCCATAGTTCCATCCCAGTACGAGACTAACCTCAAGCATTCCATGGCCTAACTTAGCCAAGAGGTGTCCTTGCATCAAAAGAAATCTATGGGGGTGAAAGTTTATGCTTAGTAAGCTAATCCCTCTAACATGCCTCACAAGCAGTATGTATTATTAATAACCATATGAATGCATGCAATAAATAGGATACCAAACAATACATACAATGACCTAAGAACTGCATGCAACTTAGAATTTCGCCTCTTATAGTTAAGGTTGGAGATTATTGATCGACACAAACCAACAAGCGGGTTCTAGCATCTGGGTATTCATACAATTTGCACCTATGTGCTAAAATCATCTTATTAGCATACTTAGTATATATGCATAAATGAACTTTACTTTAACAAGAAAATAAGATCATTTTTCAAAATTTCCAAGTCTAGTGGTGTAGTAGCCCCCACAATCCACATCACATACCCTAAGTAGAAGTCATAAGACTCGGCCCTTAGCTAAACAGTTGGCATCTCTAGGTACCTAATATGCCCATAGGCTAGGATATGAACTCAATAACATGACATATCGATGCTTAAACTAATCCCTTCAGGAGCCCTCTCTCCTATGAATCCATTCCCACCTTTCGCATGAGATGAGAGTTGGTGTAATTATGATGCCAAAATGTATTATGCATGATCATTTAATTTCTTAGTTGGATAATTATTTATGCTGAATTATTTAGTAGTCATGCAACTTCATTCCATAACAATTGTACATAATCCAATCTCAAAAGTAATTTTAGTTATTATCTTATTATCATCTCATGGAAATCAATCACAAAACCATATACATGCATTTCCCATATCCCACATGCATCCAAATTTGAAATAATAATTTAGCTCAACTATACTACAAACAAAATCAAGCATGAAGTCATCAGGAATCACTCACTCAACCATAGTTGCTCAATCGTAGTACTCCGGAGGTAGGTCGTCTCTAAAAGTAAGGTATATTGAACATCATAAATATGGTATTATGAGAATAGGCATATAATAAAATGTTAACCTAAAGTTCTTTCAAGTTATATTCCTAACTTAATATTAAACTTTTTCCAATTATACTAAATATTTGATCGGGTATAACTTTCTAGTTTTAAATCTAATTTTTATGAACTTATAGTCGATTTTCATCATTTTTTAATGTAATTTCATGTGGTATGGTTAGATTTGAAAGTTAGGGACCACAATCTAGCCTACTGGTCAAAACAATAGCATTCCTAGGGTTTAAGTCTTCTTTTGGGCTTGAAATTGTTAGGCCTTTTACTACTTTGTGAAACATTTAAGGCTAGGGCATAAGGCTTCATTTTAAGCGTAAATACTTTTCTTAAGGTCAAGTTTCATTTATTATTTAGGGCCTTGTTGCTAACTTATACTTCTTGGACTTCAAAGTAAGTTGTGGGGTCAAAATGGGCTTACCTCATGTACTAGTCTATGCATATCACGTTGTTGGGCTTAGGAAATTTAATATGGACTTCTTATGGATCTTATCACATCTTTTTATTAAGTTTAATATGCTGGTCAGAAAATTTTATGAGGCCTGGTTATCACAACTTGGACAGTATTTTTCATAGTGGTAGATCGCCATACATCGTATAAAGGTCAACAATCAACTCCCTTATTAATCATTAGCCTTTCATACAACGCACAAGGCTTTCTCCACTTTTAGTACTATTGGTCATATATGGAAAAATAGTATCATAATACAATAATTATCTTTACTAAATAATTAAATATATTATTAAATTAAAAGAGTGGAACACAACGTTACAAAACAAGTGTCAAAATACATGTATAATTAACTATAGATATTAACTACTGAATAATAACAAGAGATATGAATAAATCCTATTCAACACTAAAAGTTCCCTCTTTTGCTTCATATATCCCATAGTCCCGTTTAAGTGTGAGACTAACCTCAAGCATCTCACAGCCCAGCTAGATGAAGGGGTATCCTTACATCAAATGAAATCTATAAGGATGTAAGCTTACGCTTAATGAGTTAATTCCTCTGTCATGCCTCATAACAATTTATATATATATATATATATATATATATATATGTACAACCATATGAATGCATATGACAACCATTATGCTAAACCATACATACAGTGATCTAGGAACTGCATGTAACTTAGAATTATGCCCCCTATAATCGGGGTTGGAGATTATTAACCGACACAAACTAGCAATTGGGTTTCAGCACTTGGGTTTTTATTTAACTTGCACCTACATGCTCAAATTAGCTTATATACATATACTTGTATGTGTAATTAAATACACTTTATTTTAATAAAGAACATAATCCTTTCAAAATTCCT
This sequence comes from Lumnitzera littorea, assembly GCA_024138015.1. NCBI lineage: Eukaryota > Viridiplantae > Streptophyta > Magnoliopsida > Myrtales > Combretaceae > Lumnitzera > Lumnitzera littorea. The sequence continues at coordinate 62,664,241 of JAMXBB010000008.1, forward strand.
AAGTCTAGCAGTGTGATGGCCCCTATAGTCCATGTCATATGCACTAAGTGAAAGTCATAAGATACGGCCCTTAGCTAAATAGCTAGCATCCCTTGAAACTTAGTAAGCCCGTAAGCTAGGATGGGAACTCAACATCAATATGGCATAACCTTTGCCTAAACTAATCCCTTCAAGAGCTCTTGCTCTTGTGAGTCCCTTCCTACTGTCTGCATAAGATGGTATTCGGTGTCATTATGATGCCAAAATGTACTATGCACGACTCACTTAAATTCTTAGTTGAATAATTATTTATGTCAAATTATTCAGTAGTCAAGCAACTTTATTTCACAATAACAGTACATAATCCAATCTCAAAAGTAATTCCTATTATTATCTTATTATCATATCCCAGAAATCAATAAAAAAACCATACACATGCATTTCCTATATCCTACATGCATTTAAATTTGAAATAATAATTTAGCACAACTATACTACAAACAAAATCAAGTATGAAGTCATCGGAGAATTACTCACTCAGCCATAGCTACTTAGTTATAGTAGTCTGAAGGCAAGTTGTCATCAAAAGTAGGGTCCCATGAACATTATAAATACAGCATTATGAGAATTGGCATATGATAAAATGTTAACCTAAAGTTCTTTCAAGTTATAATCTTAACTTAGTCTTAAACTTTTCCTGGCTAGACTAAATCTTTGATCGTATGTAACTTTCTCGTTTTAAATTCGATTTTTATGATCTTATAATTGATTTCCATCATTTTCAAGTGCACTTTCACATAGAATGGTTAGATTTGAGAGATGTGCCCTACATTTTTTTCCTACTGGTCAAAACAGTAGTGCCCTTTAGGTTTTAGTCTTCTTTTGGGCTTGGAATTGTTGTTAGGCTTTTTATTACTTTGTGAAATATTCTGGGCTTAGGCTTAGAAGTTTGTTTTAGGCTTAATACCTTTATTAAGGTTAATAATTTTTTTGTGAGCCCTAATCAAGTGTTTTGGGCTTGTTTTTAGAGTTTTCTACCCATTTTTGAGTTTTAGGCCCTTAATACTTATCTTACTAGTCTTAGTTAGTCTTTTTACTTTGTTTACTTTATTTTTAAGTATGTTTAACTGGGTTAAACATTTTTTATAAAGCTCATTTTTTTCCATGTTATCACTTGTTTCCTTAGGTTTAGGTGCTTAGCCAAGATTTACACTTATACTCTAACTCCTACTTGTTTTAATCTTTGTAAGGGATCATTTTTCCTAACATCATGTGGAAAAGTATAGAATACCACACCCTCTTAGGTGTAAGTCTTTGGTTAAGATTCCAAGTGGTGCTTTTCCTTACTAACACTTCATATATTGGTTTTTGCTTTACCAAAGGCTACTCTAAAGCATGTGAAACTTAAGATAAGTAAAAATAACACTTGGTTTTATAGCTTTCTCAAGTCGTAAGGCCATACTCTAGGTGATAAATAGGTATACTAGAAGAAAACTAAATTCAAGCTACTCATGTTCTAATATTTAGGAGAAAAGTTTCAAGAAGCTAACACTTAACCTAACTAAGATAACATCTAAAGTGTATGATAACATTACATAAAAAAGAAATGATTTTCTAGGCATCTAATCTGATGACATAGAGGAACAAGGCTTACTTCAGTAAGTAGGATAGGTGGTGGATGGTGTCTCTACTAGTCATCTTTAGCTCCTTGTTTTTGTCCTCTCCTTTGTGTCAGTTAAATCCTAGGAATCTATGTCCTTGAGTGTTGGTTGATACTCCAAAGTTTCCTCAAATGGGGGTGTACAATGTTTCTAGAGTGACTTTTTAAGTGGACTAAAGTAGTGGTAACAAAAAGGTGTTTTTATGGTGTTAGTGGTATGTAGGTTTATGGGGCAATGAAGCAAATGTAGGTGTGGGCAAGGTATCCTTCTCTTTTGTTTTAAGTAGGAAGTGTTTTGAAAAGTGAAAGAAGATGAGAGTGTTTAGGGAGTTAAATGGTCGGTTGAAATTGGTGTCTTCTTGTCACGACCCGAGGGGGCTAATCGTGACAGTCGCCGTATACCGTACAAAGAATTGTAGATTGATTTCCCTTACGATTGATGATCCTTTTATACGATACACAAGGCTACAGTTACAACTAACTACCAAGAGTGTGCAAGCATAAGCAATATCAATTCATGATAAATAATAAATTATAAAAACAAAAGACATAGTCTATTTATATAAAAGTTTACAAATAAGAAGTCTAAAACATGTCTTAAGTTAAACTAGTATATCGATTATATATTCAGTTCTATAAATTATTAGAAATAATCTTTGATCACATCCAGCTCCCACATTGACCCTATGTAGAATACTAACCTTAGGCATACGACAGCCCGACTCCATAAATAGATCGGCCTACGAAAGAAGACTACAAAGGTATAAGCTAACTAGCTTAGTGAGATAATTTCCCTTAACTATACAGCAATCAAGTTATACAATAGTTAAGTTCAATCAAATGAATGCATGACAATCAGTATGCTAAACAAATATATGCAGGTGACTAGGTACTACATGCAACTTAGATTTAATGCCCTTCGAAATCAGGGTTAGAGATACATCGGCACAGTCAAATTCGGGTGTCATATTAGAACTTATCTCATAACAAAACTCTACGTTTTGTAATTAAAATGTAATAGTATATCCATTATCAGTTTTATCAAAACGAGTTCTACATATGATTGTGAGGAAGTTCACGCAGCCTTTACTCACCCCTAAACAAAGGCCTCTAGACTCGACCCTTAGCCAGGCGGTTAATGCCTCCAACGCCTAGTCATCCCTAGTCATCCCACGGGCCAGGGTAAGGTCATATCGTACGTGTGTACCGTACGAAATCTATAACAATTAATAATCAACCCATGTATGGCCTTTCGCTACCTCCGTATAATGTGACTACCGGAATTAGTTATGCCTGCATGATTATGCATGATCCAAGTTAACTTTTCTAATCGAATAAAATTAGGTCTTATTTATTCAGTGATCATTCCAAGTCACAAACAATCAATTCTTAGTGAATCTACTATTTATATAAAAGTTTACAAATAAGAAGTCTGAAACATGTCTTAAGTTAAACTAGTATATCGATTACATATTCAGCTCTATAAATTATCAGAAATGCTCTCTGATCACATCCAGCTCTCACATTGACCCCATGTAGAATACTAACCTTGGGTATGCAACAACCCGACTCCATAAATAGATTGGCCTGGTATAAGCTAACTAGCTTAGTGAGATAATTTCCCTTAACCATATAGCAATCAAGTTATACAATAGTTAAGTTCAATCATATGAATGCATGGCAATCAGTATGCCAAACAAATACATGTAGGTAACTAGGTACTACATGCAACTTAAATTTAATGCCCTCCGAAATTAAGGTTGGAGATACATCGGCATAGTCAAATCCGGGTATCATATTAGAACTAAGCTCATAACGAAACTTTGCATTTTGTAATTAAAATGTAATAGTATATCCATTATCAGTTTTATCAAAACAAGTTCTACATATGATTGTGAGGAAGTTCACGCAGCCCGTACTCGCCCCTAAACAAAGGCCTCTAGACTCAACCCTTAGCCAGGCGATTGGTGCCTTCAGCGTCTAGTCATCCCGCAGGCCAAGGTAAGGTCATATCGTACGTGTGCACCGTACAAAATCTATAACAATCAATAATCAACCCATGTATGGCCTTTCGTTACCTCCGTGTAATGTGATTACCGGAATTAGTTATGCAATGCATGATTATGCATGATTCAAGTTAACTTTTCTAGTTACGAAATCTATAACAATCAATAATCAACCCATGTATGGCCTTTCGTTACCTCCATGTAATGTGACTACTGGAATTAGTTATGTAGTGCATGATTATGCATGATCCAAGTTAACTTTTCTAGTTGAATAAAATTAGGTCTTATTTATTCAGTGATCATTCTAAATCACAAACAATCAATTCTTTGTGAATCTACTATGCAACAATCATTACATTATTGAAATTTAAAGTAAATTCACCATTAACAACAATTATCATGCATAAGCCTAACCTAACTCCATACACATTCATTTATCGATTATAACTTATATTCACTAACTACAAACATAAATAAGTATGGAATCATTAAGAAAAGCTTACTCAGCCCTAGTCAACTCAGGAGTTGTAGTAATCTGGTGATAGCTCAGGGTCTATATCAAAATTATTTGAGAATAATAAAAATTTGTAAGTTTGAGAATTTAAAGTTAAATTAGTATCGTAATTTGTAAGGTTTATTTTATTTAGTTATGTGAAATTATTGATTCAAGCTTTTTATCGAATCACGTGTAATTTTTTCGTTTTAGCTCGGATTGTTATAAACTTATAGTTCATTTTGATCATTTTTAAGCGTTTTTTTTTCGTAACGAGGTCCGTTTTGGACGTTGTAACTTGCAATTTAAATTGTGATGTAAACATATTACAAAATTTATTATTTTAATTTAAAAATTATAAAATATTAATTTTAGCTTTTTCTTAATATATTTATGATTTAATAATTATTTAAATCATATAATTGATAATTTTATTATTTTAAGCTTATTTTACCTTAT
>JAMXBB010000008.1:62687289-62708784 GCA_024138015.1 Lumnitzera littorea
TTTCTCCTAAATTGCTGAACACGTGAACATAAAAAGGAAGAAGAAAAATCTAGGAAAAAAAAAATAGCAGAAACCAAACTAAAAACAAGAAAGAAAAATTTCTGGAAACTACAACACAAACCGTGAAGAGGAAAGAAGAAAGGATGAAAAAGAAGGAAGAAAAGAAGAAGAAAAATAAAAAATAATAGGTAAGTAAAATTATTTTAGTAGTATATATGTATAGTATATGGTATGTACATGTATATATGTAGTATTTGTATTGTATTTTAGTAAATATTTCATTACCAATACATGTATGTATGCATAAGTAATTAAATTAAGATATATATGTATGTATAAAGATATGTATGTACATAAGTATAATATACGGTATGTGTATGAATCTAATCAGACTATACATAATATGTATTTAGTAATATTTTTACAAAATAAATATAGACATATATATATAGTTGTACACGTGAAGTATGTTATGTATTCGAATAGTACGTATAAATATTTTGTAAATAGATATTTCATATATATACATGTAAGTTATATTTTATATACATATAGGTATACATGTATGTGGTGTTAATGTATATATAATATATAGTATATGTACAAAATATAGTATATATATAGTATACCGAATATTAAGTGGTATATATATAATATAATAGTTACTAAATAAAATAAATTTATAAATATGTAAGAAGTAGGTATATAAATATATATATGTGTATTACCGTAAATTAGGAATTACAAATTAAAATAAAATTATAAAATTAATTAAATATAGTATAAGTACATAAATAAGTATATATAAATCATAAAATACAAATGAATAATAAGAAAATAATAAATAATAAAAATAATAGCAATAATAATAATAATAATTGTAATGAGTCTAAAATCTCAAAAATAAGAAAAAAAAATGAGTAAATAAGGTAAAAATGCTTAAAATAATAAAAATATCAATTATATGATTTAAATAATTATTAAATCATAAATATATTAAGAAAAAGCTAAAATTAATATTTTATAAATTTTTAAAGTAAAATAATAAATTTTTTTATATTTTTATATCATAATTCAAACTGTGAGTCACAACGTCTAAAACGGACTCTGTTATGATAAAATACGCTCGAAAACGATCAAAATGGACTATAAGTTCATAACAATCAAAGCTAAAACGAAAAAGTTATACACGATTTGATAAAAAGCTCGAATCGATAATTTCACGTAACTAGGTAAAGTAAACCTTACAAATTATGATACTAATTTAGCTTTAAATCCTTAAACTCACAAATTTTTATTATTTTCGGGTGATTTTGATACTAACCTTAAGCTGCTACCAAATTACTATGACCCTTGAGTCGACTATGGCCGAGTGAGTTTTCCTAATGATTCCATACTTGTTTGTGTTTATAGTTAATGAATATAAGTTATGATCGATAAATGAATGTGTACGGGGTTGGATTATGCTTGTGTATGATAATTGTTATTAATGGTGAATTTACTTTAAATTATAATAATGTATTGATTATTGCATAGTAAATTCACTAGGTATTGATTGTTTGTAACTTTAAATGACCACTGAATAATAAGACCTAATTTTATTCGACTAGAAAAAGTTAACTTGAAACATGCATAATCATGTACTACATAACGAATTCCGACAGTCATATTATACGAAAGTAGCAAGAGGCCATACGTGGGTTGATTATTAATTGTTATCGATTCCGTACGGTACACATGTGCGATATGACCTTATCTTGACCTGCGAGATTACTAAGCATTGGAGGTGCCAACCGCCTAGCTAAGGGTCGATTCTAGAGGTATCGTTTAGGGGTGAGTGAGGGCTACGTGAACCTACTCACAATCATATGTAGAACTCATTTTGATAAAACTGATAATGGATATACCATTACATTTTAAATACGAAACGCAGAGTTTTGTTATGAGATAAGTTCTAATATGATACTCGAATCTGACTGTGCCGATGTATCTCCAACTCTAACTTCGGAGGGCGTTAAATTTGAGTTGCATGCAATACCTGGTCACCTGCATGTATTTGTTTGGCATACTGATTGTCATGTATTCATTTGATTGAACTTAATTATTGTATAACTTGATTGCTGTATGGTTGAAGGAATTATCTCACTAAGCTAGTTAGCTTATATCCTTATAGTCTTCTTTTGCAAGTTGAGTTATTTGTGGAGTTGAGCCGTCGCATGCCTGAGGTTAGTGTTCTACACGGGGTCAATGTGGGAGCTGGACATGATCAGAGAGTACTTCTGATAGTTTATAGACCTGATTATGTAATCGAATGATACTAGTTTGACTTAAGATATGTTTTAGATTTCTTATCTATAAATTCTTATATAAATAGATTATGTAATTATGTTTCTATATTTTATTATTTATCATGAAATGATATTACTTATGCTTGCGTACTCTTGGTAGTTAGTTGTAGCTGTAGTCTAATGTATCGTATAAAAGGGTCATTGATTGTAAGGGAATTCAATCTACAATCCTTTGTACGATATACGGCGACTGCCATAACTAGCTCTCTCGGGTTGTAACACATAAGATAGATAATGAGCTGGTTAGGCTATTTAGCACCATGTTTAGATATTTGTTAGGTTTCTTTTATTCTTATTTATCATGAAATATTTATTAGGAAGGTAAGCTACCTATTGATTGTTGGAATTCATATCGGCTTTGGTCAAGTGAGTACTTTCAATGACTCTATACTTGTTTTGTGCTTATAGTTAGTACATCTAAATTTTATAAATTAAGAGATTGATGCTTGGGGTTCGAGAATATGCTTGTGGTTGAATATTATTTACATGTGCAAAATGTAGTTAAATATAATAACTAAAGAATTGATTGTATGATTGATCTTTGCATGATTTAGATGGTTTGTTGATATTAGTTGATCACTTAATAAATTAAATTAATCATATTTAGCTTAACTTAAATTACATGGATAATGTATAAGTATGAACATTGTATATAATGTTCTAACCATTACCTCAAGCAAATGGTAATGAAGGGCCTCATAGGGATGGGATTCTCATATGATTTGATTAACACAGTATAGGAGTACTAGTACAACAAGACCTTACTCTTAACTTACGAGTTTACCTTATGCCAGGGACGTTAATCGGGGGTGGCTAGGGGTCGAGTATAGAGACCACCACTTAGGGCATGAGAATAGGCTGTAAGGGCCATCTCACTACTATACTTGGGAATTTATGTACTACTAAATTTTGGAAATAGAAATATATTTTGTAAAATATGGAATTTCTATATATGGTTAAAAACTTAGGTGCTAAAACCTGGTTATGATTGATGTCGACAAATCTTCAACCCTTACTTCGGAGGGTGTTAAATTTAATGTTGCATACAGCATTGGTCAATTGCACATATTGTTTAGCATACTGTTTAGCATATTATTTATTCATGCACTCATATTGTTGCTAATAAATTGTTTAATAACTTGCTTGCTAGTATAGTAGGATGGATATCTTACTAAGTTTACATAGCTTACTCTCTAACAGTTTTCCTATGCAAGTTGATAGATAGTTGGGCATGGGATAAGAGTCAAGCATTGAGTACTAGTGTTGAGATGTCTTAAAAGATAGAATATGAATATAAATTATATAGTTAATTTAAAATATTACATCTAATTACTATTCTTATACTTAGATTTTGTAACTCCAATAAGTTTAAATTTTAGAACTTTACTACGTAATCTTATTGTTTAGTAGGGAATATTGATTATCTACGGTTCTAAAGAACTATAGAACATTGGATATTTAAAGTTATTTATATTTTATAATGGGTTAATAAATTTAAAATTGGAAACTCTAGTGATTAATTATTTAAAGTCTTGTAATCTCTAACTTGTAAGGCAATTTTCATATCACGATTGCACACATGATATGAAAATTTTAAGTTATCCTACTAGACCTCTCTTAAGTTCATGACATAAACTTCCATTACCAACTCTATAATTTATCATCATCAAACTCTCAATTTAAAGAAGAAAGTAGGAACCTTCAACTTCAACGATTCAAGACCAAAGTAAACAAGAATTTCCTTTTATGCATTTCAAATATATATATATATATATATTTTGTAATTTAAGTTTTATACTTTCCTTTTATGTTCATATGTATTTTAGTATATTATATATTAGAACATTTATAGTAAGAGCTATATGTACTTTGACATCTTAGTAGTAGAAATTTCATGTATTCGTATTTGATTTTATATATGCAATTTTGATTCCTTATAATAGTATTTTTACATGTATATATATATATCCATATGTATAGATATGTTATATAAGTTTATTTATGTATATGTATAAATAATAAACTGACTGGAGTAACAGTGAGTGGAAATTTAAAATTTCGAATCTTATATTTCATAGATAATTAGTCAAATAAATTTTAGGAAGGAATCAAGTTCGTTAAAAATATATATATTAATATTAAAATAAAACAATTTTGGAATTTATAAAAAGGCTAAAAAAATGAAATAAACAAAGAAATATATATTTTTTTATAAATTATAATGTTGAAATAGGATGCATAGTCTAGTGTAAAAGTTAGAACCCAAAATTATTCCCTTTTCAATATTGAACAACTAATTAATAAAGGAATTAGTATCAATATCTCAAAATATAGAGTAATAGTAAGAAAATATTAACTTCAGTATATTTTCTCATTACATATTAAACTTTAAGCTTATCCATAAGTTTTCATTAAAACACGATGTAAAAATAATTTTATCATGCGTATAACTTATATGTATGTAATAAAGTAAAACTGGTAATGAATTTGAATTTTAACCACCCTACAATTTGAAAATTTTAATTGCAAACAACCCCCAAAGCATTGACATGGGAAATATATAAAATCACTACCCCATTCCTCAATCTATTCCTCTTTCAACACGTATCATTTTTAACATGTAGACTTTTGACATCACTTATAAAGAGGTAATAAGATTTTCTTCTTTAGCATGTAAGACTGTCTCTTCTTTTCTTCCATTCATACTTGCAAACCCAACACAGTGATGCCCTAACTTTCTCCTTATCTAACTCATTGTCCACTCAACAAAACCACAACTTAAACTCACCTACATAAACTACCCAACCTAACACTGCCGCCAAGGCAAAGCCATCACCATATTCTTGGAAATCATGCATAAATAGAAACTCCCGAGCTGACCTCTTAACGCTTGGAAATTTTTCTTAGTGCTAGAAACACCTCTTTGACTTGACTACTTTAAGCTTCAATTTCTTCTATCAACGGCCACTACTACCACCCTTTCTAGAAATAGGAGACTTCCAATAGTGTCTTTTGCAAGTACTTGAAAATAACTTGATGGTAAGAAATTCAAGGTAGAAAATCAGAGTTTCCCACTTTATGCAAAGACTAACATTTGGTATAAAAATTTGCAGTTTGGCCTTTACATACCCTCTTCAATGAGCATAGAATTCTCACTCATCTAATCACCAAACGACAAGCCAACACTAACAAAATATTTTAGACATAGAAAACTAAAAGATCAATCCATCGATATGATCTAACATTAATCATGTGCTAAGAAGTCAGGCCCAAATCTTGAGCTTTTCATTTCAAAAATCTACACTATTATGTTTATAAGTATGTATGAATAACTTAATAAAGTTTCAATTCTTATAGATGAATCTTCGCATAAGTCGCATGGAGCAAAACTTAATACATATTAGAAGGTGTGAAGCAATTTTATTGAAGAAAATGCTTAGAAATGTTTGAATATTCAACTTTAAGTTAGAAAAATAGTGCAGCATTTTTACAGCTACAAGGCCTTTTTAACACATGATTTGATTATAGTTTAAGCCTGTTTTTGTAAGGATTTTCAATGAATGGAAAAATGTTACAAACTAATTTCTTGAAATAACATCCTCAATTGATTTGGAGGTGATTCAAGTAGGGAAAACAAAGATAAAAGATGAGCAAAAATCTATTGTTGCTACTGTAAAAAATTCGTGACAACCCTATGGGGGTCATTTTGATCCATGTTATGAGTGTGTTAAGGTAGTTTTCTTGAGAAATCTTTACCTAATATTAATATATACTTATAATAGGTTCAAAACATGGCGAATATATAAAAGTTTGAAGTGCAATCGAAGGAGAAAAATCACATTAAATTTAGTGGTTCCCCTTTGCACAACTGAAATTTGCAAAAGTAACTCCACTCCAAATTATAAGTCCCACATAGAAAATATAAGAGGAAAAAGATCTCCATATATTAAATGTTAGTGTACCATAGTTTGAGAAAAGTGTACCCAAGAGACTTGCATAGCAGGTGTATGCTTAGTCATTTATGTATTAGGCCAAGTATTGCGGCATGTTATGGGATTAGTGTAGTTTCTTTAGGTCTGATTTGGTTCTTTATGGTTATGGCCTTAGAATTTTTTTTTATTATTATCGTTTTTTTATTTTTAGCTAATGAAGCAACTAAAAATACTTAAGTGTACATATTCAAATAAGACATATTTTAGAAAAAAGTATGTTACTAATATTTTGAAGAATACCTTTTACTATGATGATATGTGAACAAGTATTTGTACAAAATATTATATATATATATTATTTTTCTTTATTAATATATATGTATAAAGATGAGACAATATTGTTAATAAGAAATAAGTTTTCACCTAAGAGGCTTGCCTTGTGGGTGTATACCTTGTCATTTATGTATTTGCCTAAGTATTGCAACATGTTGTGGGTTTGACCTGGTTCCTTTAGGTCTGATTTGGTTCTTTATGGCTACAACCTTAGAAAAAATTATTTTTTTATTGTTATTGTTTTGTTATTTTTAGCAAGTGAAGCAACTAAAAATACTTAAGTGTACATATTCAAATAAGATATATTTTAGAAAAAAGTATGTAACTAATATTTTGAAGAATACTTTTTATTATGATGGTATTGTCAAGACCCTAAGGGAGGGCTAGTAAGATTATATAAAATTTTCATATCATGTGTACACCCATGATACGAAAATCATCTAGCAAATCAAAGATTGGAAGACTATAATTAATTCATCATTAGGGTTTTCGATTATTAGTTTATAAATTCATCGTAAATTACAAATAATTATGAATATCCAATATTCTATAATTCCTTAAAATCTTAGAGAATCAGTATCCCTTACCAAATAATAAGACAGAGTAATTCAATTTGATAAATTATAAGAAATATTAAATTATTCATAATTCTAATATATAAATATTATCTACATAAATTATTTCTCTACCAGCTACACACTCTTCCATTAATCCTAACATTGTCGAAGCTATCTTTCGTTTACACTTAATGCTAGAAATTCATCCTAGTCCTAGCTTAAATGAACCTATAAAAGAAATTATATGAGAATGAGCAAACCGCAACTCAGTAAGTTCATTCCTCACTCCTACCATTTAAGTAAGTTATTAAATATTATTAGCTTACATATAATCTATCTATAAGCAAAATGAATACATAGATAATGAATGAAAGCAATACATCTATAAGAGTCTAGAATTATAGAATGTGTAAATTTATGTCATCTATACATCGGTTATCCTCCATACTTACCTGTATGGAGTACCCTACCGTAACCGCATGAGGTTGCTTGGGAGCATAATCCCTCAAGACAACACTTGACTATTACTTTAGTTGAGAAATAAATATAAATCAAAATAGGTGGACCCCAACTAAGGCCATCTACCTTTAAGAAATCATATCCAAGGCCCCTTAGGCATAGTAAAGTAAGTCCTCTCACTATCAAAATATATCAAGGCCCCATGGGCACAAATATGCGAGTCCTCTTGTAATCAATTGGAGATACTATGCTAGCTTTGCTTTGCTTTAATGATAAAAATATCATTCATCGACACTACATGCCCTCACATAAATCATATAAAAATATATTTAAGATTGCAAAAACGTTTTCCAAAAATACTTTTCTCAAAAATCTATAAAACTAACACTCTCCAATAGTATACTAGTTTAGTCATAGACATGCGATAAATATAACCCGTTATTGTGGTTAGATATTTATATTCACCAATTTAAGAAGGTGACCACATGAATGATAGCACACAAAGCAATCAGTCATTCAATGGACAATTAGTATCAACCAACAAGTAGATAGTAGATCATCAAAACTCCTTCATTTGGATTAATGCTCACTCTCCAAGTCTTTAGAATTCCCAAAACTCAATAATTGAGTAGATTAAAAGATAATAAATTTGGAAAAGCTAGGCCCTTCAATTAACTAATATCTATTGTGGTCTACTTAATTTCCCATTATGACCTAAACATGACATGAGTAGGGTTTACCTTATCTAGTAGGGTAACTAGGAAATATATTTTATTTTTGTAAATTTTGGTATCTTATGTTTGTATTTATTTATTTATCCTCATTATTGGTTTATAGGGTCAATTAACTTAGTTATCGTACTTATTCATTCTAGTTTATTTTAAATCTTTAGTTACGTGAAACTTTTTCATTCTAACTATGATTTTTATGATCTTATAGTTGATGTTTATCATTTTCAAACATACTTTCATTCGGTAGGATCTATTTTAGACATTATAACTCACATTTTTCATTATAATCATAAAATACAACGAATTTCATTATTTTGACTTAAATATTTATAAATTATTATTTTAAGCTTTTTTTATAGAGTTATGATTTAATAAATATCTAAGATTTATATTTTTGTAATATTATTATTTTTAAGTCTATTTTATAATGGTTTACTTATTATACTATTTTTAAGGTTAAAAACTTATTTAATTCACCTTTTGCTACTTTAGTAATTTTCTAATTAGTTAATTATTTTATTATTATTAATTATGAATTTAATTATAAATACAAAGTGCTAACATGGCAGCTCATAGGTGTTCTACGTATCCTTTTATGGATTTTTCATTTTTTTTCCTATTTTGTAACTTTACTTAATATTTATTCATACATATTTATTATTATAATTTACTAAAATTGAAAATTTATCTATTTCTCTCTGTAAAGCTCATGGCATAAATATATATTATATTACTTTATTTAATGATTTAGTATTTTAGTATATTTGTACATATACTATTTAGGCATATACATGTACTTATACTATACTATACTACTAGTATAAATATTTTTATACTTACACATACACTTATATACTTTTGTTTCCTTATCTTATTTATACATATGTAAATTCACAATATTAACCTAAATATACTATATACTATATGTATGTATATGTACTATACATATATATATTTGGACGCACATAAATGTGTATATATATATAAAGATAATGAAAATAAATAAACATACATATTATATATGCATATATACACATATATTTCTACATACCATATGTTTACATAATCAATTATAACATATATGTACATATAATTATATACCTATATATTTATATACATATATGAACACATGTACATAAGAAAATACTAACTTTATATATCATTTAATACATGTACATGTGATTTACTACAAAATAAGAAATACATACAAACTTCAATACACACTCTTAAAGTACACAAAATTCCATGGAATACATGTGTAACACATATGTACAAAGGAAATAACTAAATACACTAAACATATTACATGGTTATATTTTATCTTCTTAGAATCAAATTCCCTCCTTGATCTTCTTGTCCTTGATATGAAGATAATAGATATAAATGATAAGATATGTAATTGAAGGATTGTGGATTATGTGTAAAAGTTTCAAGAAAATGAAAGGAAGATGAAAGGAAGACGAAAAGAAAATGAAAGGAAAAGAAGAAGAAGTTTTGGTAGATGTGTGTTTGTGTTATTTTGAACTTGATCTTGTAAAGAAAAGATATGAAACAAGTCAAATAAATGAGGATGTGTAGCCGGCCAAAAGAAAAAAAAAAACAAAAGAAGTAAAAGGGAGAAAAAGAAGATAGGATGGTAATTAATGGATTTGACACTTAGCTTATCTATTCCTTTTGTTTTAGCTTCTTTATGGGCACATGTGTAAAAGGTAAATGCAAGTGGCAACCGAAACCCCTTCTAGAAGAAGCAACGTAGAATTGGGAAAAAGTAAAGAAAGAAAAAGGAAAAAGGAAAGAAAAAAAGGAAAGAAGGAAAAAGGAAAAAATAAAAATTATTAGGTTGACTTTTCCAAACCAAGTGTGTTTAACTTTAGATAATATTTGAAATAATTTATAATCTAATTATGGAATATAAAATTAATGTATATACTATAACACATAAATATGAAATATATACTAAAATTAACTTAAAATAATTAAATTGACACAAACTAATACATATATATACGAATATGAAATTATAAATAATCACAAACTAATATCTAAATTTTTTTTTTATCAATTTATCACTTAAGTTATCATTCTTTACATTTATAAACATTTAGAAGTTATCTTTATTCATTTATTAGTGATTTTTGCGATTATGTATGTTAATCGGTAATCATATTCAATCAAGGCTTCTTTACTTTTGGGGTACATTTACACATTTTATAAGCTTATGTTTATCAGTTTAGGGTTTTAATGTTAGGTATTTATGCATATATAGGGTTTAGGATTTTTTGTACGTGATTAAAGCTTCAATTAAAATTTTTAAGGTTTTTCTACTCATAATATATTGAAATTTATAATTTAATAAAATTTTAACTTATTTGAGCTTATCATCCATCAAGTTATTTAGGGTACTCAGGTTTAATTTAAGGTTTAGACCATAACTTTATAGGATTTATAAGTATGTGAACAAGTATTTGTACAAAAACAATATATATATATATATATATATATTCTTTTTCTTCATTAATGTATATGTATAAAGATGAGAAAATATTGTTAATAAGAAATAAATTTTTAGTAAGCTTTAATAGTTGAGATTACTTATTATTTTAGGAAGATCACTTCTTAGAAAATATATGGAAATAATTTTTTGAAAGGGGCTCTTAGCTAATGTTCATTACTTGAGAAAATTTTGTACTAAGCATAATCAAGATGAAAAAAATTCACATGTATAAGCTTATAACATAGGATGACAATATTAACAGAATAGATAACAAGATTAGGAAGCTTATATAGAATTCAATTAAATGATTTATTTCTAAAATCCCACTTCGTTACTTAAAGTATCTATACATGATAAGTAAGAAAGGGGTACTTATACTACACTCCTAGCGTTCTTCGTTATCGTTCCTAAGATAGTCCAACTTATCTACGATCCCACTTCGTTACTTAAAATATATATATATGATAACTAAGAAAGGGATACTTATAGTACACTCCTAGCGTTCTTCGTTATCGTTCCTAAGATAGTCCAACATATCTACGATCCCACTTCGTTACTTAAAATATACATACATGATAAGTAAGAAAGGGATACTTATAGTATACTCTTAGTGTTCTTCGTTATCGTATTGCAAAGTGAATCATATTGAAATTAAATGACCACTCGTTCTTCAAATAAGATATTTCGATTTCACTAAAGTGAATAATATCACTTGATGAATTTATAAATGTTTGTTGTGATGACTAATTGTCATGTAGTTTGTTAGTAAGAGTACATGATGGACATAGTTCAAATATAATGACTTGGGCTTGGAATTATTTATCATGCTATGAGTGGTATTATATGAATTGTGAATGGAAGTGAAGTTATTATAAATTGATGATTAGTGTTTTGACTAACACATACTTTGAATTGCAAACATTGCTTATGGATAGTTATTGCTTGACTATTATTGAAATTGACTCGCATATGGCTGAAAATTGTTACTCAGTTATTATTACATGATTTACGTTACATACATTCATGGTATGGTATGAAAATAGCCCAAGAGCCATGTTTTATAAAGCTTGGTAAGCTTGATTCAAGAAAAGATGACCTATGGATCGCGTTGAAAGCTCGATTTGCATAAAGGGACTTGCGAGATCACATGTTGCATAAAGCTTGGATATTTTTAGCCTATAGAATTACATGCTCAATTTTGAGTCACTAAGTGCTACTCAAATATTTTGCTTGGGAGCAGCTAAGTGTTGCTCAAATAATTTACTTGGGAGTAGCCAAGTGCTGCTTAAATAATTTGCTCGAGAGCCACCAAGTGCCACTCAAATATTTTGCTCGGGAGCCACCAAGTGCCACTTACTGTCTGCTTAATTAAGATACTGGCTAGCGCATCTCACTTACATTAACATGGCATAACATTGTATGCGCGAGCATCTATTGATTTGTAAATTACAATAAGCTTAGTTATGATTGGTGTTATTTTTATTCTAACCTTAAGACTTCAAGATGGAGATAATATTGGAGCCGAGGTTGGGATGGGAACATCAAGAGCATGGATCAAATATTATTATACTATGAAAATAACGTTGAAATACTTAATTAGTTTATGTTTGACTTATGAGGCCTTAATGGCCATGAGCACTATGGTGCCCTTATGTCGTATATCCCAAAAGACACTTCTACGATTCTTTATAATTACGTGTTAATATAAATTTTGAATGGTACTTGGTTTCCATTTAGCCTTATTCTTAGCTTGAGGATGGCATAGCGATCCACCTCTTAAGTACCTATATACCAAACGAATAGGTTCTATAAGGTGGGGTGCTACAAGATGGTATTAGAGCCTAGGCTGAAATTGATAGGTTAATGTGTATGTGAGTTTATGTGGGGTAATTAGGATATCATAATAAGCCTATATAGTCTTTTATTATCAAGATCCAATTGCTATGTAAAAGTGAAAATCCTAATTTTAATATATTTATTATAATATAATAATTAGAAATGTGTTGAGCCCTATTTTGGTTTTCCTTAATTCAATCTATATTAAACCTAACTCGCTTAATATAAATTACTCAACATAAAATTAATGAAAAACATTTTTCTTTAAAAAAATATTTTGAAAAACTAATTGAAGTTGCCAACTAGTTAAACTAGTGAAAAGTCAAATTAGGGTTTTCTCACTCGAAAACCCTAATTCAAATACTAGTCTACGGATTTTCTAAAAGAATAATTTTATAGAAAATATAACCAAAATATCTGAATTTGAGAGTTAACCTATTAAGACTAAATTAGTATGTAAGAATTAAAAAAACAACTAATGGATCTTTATTTTTATAATTTTTTAGAAAAATGAAAAAGCATGCAAAGGATGTTAAAATGCATAAAAATGAATTTTTAATTATTTTTTCATTACGAAATTTCCCTAAAAATGAAAAGAAAACAAAAATATTTTACAAAGTTTATAGTTACCTCGAAGATGCTTACATACTTGTTAGTCGGAATCAAACCAACATAGTTCTTCTTTTAGAAAAGATTTAGTAGTTAGATTTTTTTTCAAAGAAATCGAGCTACATTTACGTTAGTTATCAAATTATTATTTTCAAAAAACCTTAAAAAGATCTAATTTCGCAAATCTATTTAAAATGATATGAGATTTGACTTTGAGAGATTTTGATGATTCTTTGAAAATTTTGACTTTTTCTTTTTAAGAATCTCTCTTGACAATTTTTGAAAAAGGTTCCATTTTTCTTTCGAAAACTTTTTTTCTTTTTTCTTCTTCTTTTCAAGAAATTAAAAAAAAAAAAAAGAAAAACACTTCATGATCTCTAAACTTTTTAAAAGTATTGATTTCAAAGTTAAGTTAAAATCATTAATGTTTTTGAGAAAGTACTCAACTATTCTTTAATTTTCCACTAAGGAGATAGATACCATTACTTGAAATGTTTAGTCAAACAAGACTTCCTTGCACTTTTACAAGTCTATTTTCGCTTTCGACATCAAGTCCAAAAATTGTAGCCTATCTTATAAATGGCACACTTTGGTCAATCAATTAGGTCTTTTCTAAGTTTCCAATGTAAGGATTTTGGTTGGTGGTTTAAGCAAATAGATATCAATATGCTTTGGCCAATTTTGAAGAAATCATATATAATTTGACATAGGTTTATAAGCTAAGAACCTAAGAGAGATTAGATATGGGCTTGCCTCATTTTCATAAACAAATTTTTGTTGAAGATAAGTCCATTTCTTTAATCAAAAGAGTTTCATTAGGGGTGATAAAGTGGTGGGACCATGAAACAAGGATTTAGCTTTTGGGATTGGGAGTTTAAAGTGTTTACCTTTTGTATATATCCTTAGACTTCAAGCTTAATGGAAATTTGGCTCATATTTGAAGGTAATCACCTTACTAATATTTTCTTCTTTTTCATTTTTCACTTTTTTCTATTTTTTCTTCTTTTTCTCTCTCTTCTTCTTCTTTTTTTCTATTTTTTCTTTTCTTTTTTCTTTTTTCTTCTGTTTTTGTCAAGGTGGTCACCTTTCATTATTAAGTTTTTACTTAATGGGATTCAAAGCACCAAAGGTAGGGTAAAGGTGTATGAGTTTTGGAGTGTTTTGGAAAATTTTATGGGCTTGAGATATTTGAATAAGTATATAGGCTTGAATGAGGTGTATATGGTTTGAAACTCTTCTTCATCCTAAAGAAATTGAACTATCTATGACAATATTTGCTCATGAATTAGAAAAACTAAGGTAAGCACAAGTTAGTCTACTCCTTTTCTCTAGATTAATGACCCTAACCTCCTTATTGCCCTAGTGTAGGGTGATTCTTGGTAGAGCTAATTTTAAGAAAAATTCCCTAAAAGGCTCAAATGGGTTTACAAGGGATAACTGTGTTTAGGGATGATGAAATGAATGCCTAATATCATTTTGACATGTGTACCAAGTTCAAGATGGACCACATTTAAGGAATGAACCCAATTACTCACATTGTATCGCTTAACTCTCATATGTATTTAGGGTTAGTGTTTTAGATGTGATTTGCCTATTTTCATCCTAAACTTTTCAAGTAATGTGTTACCATTCCCTTAGATAGAAAATTTTCAATTCTAAATTTAAATTTACTTTATCCATTTTCATTCACCCCAAATCTATATAAAGTGTTTCATTTAGTGAGAGGCCAATGGCATGCTTTTGTTGATCTTAGCTAGCTTCAAAGACAAACATGCACATGGAAACTGTTTTATTCAGATAACTTGTATCCATTACAAACTCTAAAGTGAAGAAAAAAAATAAATGCAGGAACTAAAATTCTTTTCCACTTCTTGCCCCTTATTTCTATCGCTCCTTCGAACTTAGCCGATTTAATTGAATTAATCTCTTGGAGATATACCTCACTAATTCAAATGGTGAGCCAACTTGTCAGATGATAGTAGTAGATCTTCAATATTTGGGGCTAAAGACTGTTTGTTTGATGCTTCTTCAAAACCTGGGGAAGGAATACCATTACCTAATTGACCCATTAACCTCTAGAAAACTTGGCTAGATAATTTTTGCATCAATCAAATCTTGTACCTTATGTTTTAGTTTCTAGCAATTTTCTATAGTATGCCTCACCCGACCTATGTGATATTCACACCATTTGTTGGGGTCATGATCCTTTGGCTTGTACTTCTTTATTGCGTTTTCACATGCTAGCATCCTTGCTTCTCTCAATTGCTTGAATACTTCAACCATTAGAATTTTGAACTGTGTAAGTCGCCTCCTCTTGTTGTAGATAGGCTTGTCTTGATCCTAGGCTTTCCTAATTGAAACATTTGTTCCTGACTTCTCTTTCCCTTAGGCTGTGACTTTCTATTTGTACTAAGATCTAAGTTTATGAGCTACTTGAGCACATAACCCATTGCCATTTCTGTACTTGTAAGTCTTTCTTCTAACTTTGTTAACTTTTCTTCTAGGGTAGCAACCCTTTTTTCTAGACCTTGGCAGTAATATGCCCCCTGAGCTTAACCATTCAAATTTGCCTTTAGTATTTTTTCTAAACCTCATATCATGTTGATAATGGACTCTATGTGGAATTTAGGCCTTGTATCCCTAATAGTCTAACTAGACTAATTTTTCATCAATCAAATCATGGACTTTATTCTTCAACTCCAGCAATGGTTATTAGCATGCCCTTACTGACCCATGTGGTACTTACATTGCACATCGGGATCGTATTTTTGAGGTCTATACCCTAGTTTTGGAGTCTTAGGATGCAGCAAACCCTCTTCTTTTAAGTAGTGATTAACCCGAGACATAGGAATCGAGATATGAGTGAACCTCCTTCTAGGTAATTTCTAGCTTAGCTTATTTCCCTTAAGCTTTGGGCCAATGCTTAGGGTACTAAGTTCGTGTATCATTAGATGGGACATCGTAGTGTTCATAGTGGCCTCTGAATCCAATGGAGCTAATCCTTTCCCTATTAATCTCCCCACTTTAATGGCATCTTTAATGCAATTACTAGCTACGACTATGTCTGTAAATGTAGAAGCAGTATGACCCAAGAGGTGATTATAATAAGATTCACCTAATGTGCAAACAAACATATTGATCAGTTCATTTTCTAGCAATTGTATTGTAGCTTGAGTGACTGTAGAGCTCCATATTTGGGCATATTCCTTAAAGGATTCGATCAACTTCATTTTCATGTTATTTAAATCCATCAAGGAAGGAGCCACTTCTTCATCAAACTTGTATTGCTGATAAAAGGCTTGAGCTTGCTTATCCAAAGTATTAAGCTCAGCTAAATCTTGTTAGGCATACTAAATCAATGCTAGCCTAGTTAGGTTATCTTGGAAAGTTTGAATCATCAACTATACATATTCGGGGAATTGGGCCATCTTGCAAACATAAAGCTTAAGGTAGAGCTTAGGGCAACTTATTCCATCATACTTTTTGAAATTTGGTACCTTAAACTTCTTGGGTAACTTGTTGTCTTCAAAAGGGCAAACATTGCTCAAGCCTAAATTGTCATGACCCTAAAAGGGCCTAGTAAGATTATCTAAATTTTTCATATCATGTGTGCACCCATTATTTAAAAATCATCTTGCAAATCAAAGATTGTAAGATTCTAAACAATTAGTTACTAAAGTTTTTATTTATTTATTTATTTATTCTTAATTTAATTAACTTATGACAATATATATGTGACTATAGATATCCGATAAGCCACAGTTCATCAGAACCGTAGAGAATTAGTATCCTCCGCCAAACAATAAGATTAGGTAGTAAAGTTCTAAAACTCAAACTTACTAAAGTTAAAAAATTTAAATGTAGTATTAATAATTATTTATATAATAATTCAATTGAACCATACAATCTGTCCTCAGATTCTAACTTCTATGTATCTCGACGTTGGCACTCAACTCTCAGTTCTTAACCCATGCCTAATCATCTAACAACGTACAAGAGAAAACTATTAGGGAGTAAACTACAAGAGCTTAGTGAGTTATCCCTCATACTATACCAGCAAACAAGTTATCAAACAGTTTATTACCAAACATATGAATGCATGAATAAGCAGTATGCCAAACAGTATATATGCAATTGAACGGTGCTGCATACAACATTGGACTTAACGCCCTCCGAAATAAGAGTTGGAGATACATCGGCACCAATCACAACCGAGCTCTAGCTCTTGGGTTTTTAACCTTATATAATTATATATATATAAATTCTTTGCTTCACAAAACAGGTTTCTATTTCCAACAGTCAATAATATACAAATATCTAGATCTAGCGATGAGGTGGCCCCCGTAATTCACGCTCACATCCTATAGCGGTGGTCTTTAGACATGACCCCCAACCACCTATGGTTAGCATTTCCGACGCTAGTAGAACCTACAAGCCAAGAGTAGAGTCTTGTTGTACCAATGCTCCTGTACTGTACTAATCAAATTATGTGGGAATCCATCCCTCCAAGGCCCTTCATTACCAACTACGTGAGGTAATGGCCGGAACATTATATGCAATGTTCGTGCCCTATGCATGATCCGTTTAATTTAAGTTGAGTTGAATATGATTAAGTCAATTTATGAGATGGTCAAACATTATTAACAAATCATTCAAATTATATAACAATCAATTATATAACCAAATCTTCATCTATCACATTTAACAATATTTTATATAGTAATCAATCAATATCAGTCACATGCATAACTTGAACCCCCATGCATCAAGTTATTAATATTTAATTCATGTGTACTAACTATAAGCACAGAATAAGTATAGAGTTATCGAGAATACTCACTTGGTCATAAATTATGTCAGGGATTGTAATAGTCCAAAGGTAAGTTGGTCTCGATTTCAGGATCACCTAACATTAGCGGAATATAGAAAGTAGTAAGCTTGGGAATTAAATAACTAAACTAGCATGCTAAATCGTACTGTTTACTTAAATCGGTTATTGATTTACATGAAATCATCAATTCAAACTTTTTATCGAATCGCATATAACTTTTTTGTTTTAGCTTGGATCATTATAAACTTATATCTCATTTTGATCGTTTTCGATAATATTTTCTCGTAACGAGATCCGTTTTAAACGTTATGATTTGCAGTTTGAACTGTGATATAAAAATATCACAAAATTTATTATTTTAATTTAAAAAGTTATAAAATATTAATTGAGCTTTTTCTTAATATATTTATGATTTAATAATTATTTAAATCATATAATTGATAATTTTATTATTTTAAGCTTATTTTACCTTATTTACTCATTTTTCCTATTTTTGAGATTTTAGACTTATTACAATTATTATTATTATTACTGTTATTTTTATTATTTATTATTTTCTTATTATTTATTTGTATTTTATGATACACACACAAATATATATATATATACTTATTACTATATTTGATTAATTTGTATAATTTACTTAATTTATAATTCCTAATTTATGGTAATACATATATATATATACCTACTTCTTACATATTTATGAATTTATTTTATTTAGCAAATATTATTATATCGTATATACTACTTTATATACTTTATATACTATATGTTATACATATATTTACGTCATATGTCTATGTATACATATATGTATATAAAATATAGTTTATATGTATATATGAATATATAAATACAAAATACATGTATATAATATACAAATACTTATCCTTATATATGTATACATATGAAAATAAAGATTGTATACATATATACATAAATAATCATTTTCATGTGTACACATATATGTATATATCTATATTTATTTTGTGAAAATACTAAATACATACTATATGTACTCTTATTTATATATACATCTAGGTATTTATTTATTTTACTTTATTTATATATTTTTTTTCTTGTTCATGTATATCATATTCAAGTAATAAGATTTCCAAATATTTACTATATATTCCTATTTATACATACATGTACATACATATACCGTATATTATACCTATATACATACATGTCTACATACATATCTTTATACATACATATATATATATATATATATCTTAAATTATCTACTTATGTATACATACATGTATAGGTAATGAAATATTTAATAAAATACAATACAAATACTTAATATATATATGTACATACCATATAATATACATATATACTACCAAAATAATTTTACTTATCTAATTATTTTTGGTTTTCTTCTTCTTTTCCTCCTCCTCCTCCTTCTTTTTTTTTTTCTTCTTATTCTTCTCCTTGTTCTTCATGGTTTTGTTTTTTCTTTTCCTTCTCCTTTTTTATGTGTTTGGTTTCTCTTTATTTTTTTTTATTTGTTTTTTCCAGATTTTCTTAGATGTGAAGAGTGCAGATTTAATCCAATAAATAAAGAAAAAAAATAGGAAACTTATCTTCTTAATTTAGGCATTAATTAGGATAAGATATTTACTTCATTACTTTATCCTTTCCCCCTTAAATTTGTAACATTTGGACATTAATTTGTGCACATAGGACTGCAATTGCAGCTATAATTCCACATGTGGGATAAGGAAAATAAAAGAGAAGAAGAAAAGAAAGAAAAGAGAAAAAAAGAAAGAAAGAAAAAGGAAGAAAATAGAAATTAAAAATAATTATATGTAATTTTTCTAAACTTACAAATCATAAAAATAATCATCATAAATTAATTTTGAAATTTTTTGAAAATTTGTCAATTTAATTGGTACATGTTACAATCATAATTTTAATAAGTTATTGTAATGATTTCGTTAAAAATTTTACGCGATTAAGCGATTTAGTCAATAATTATGATTGATTATGATTGTATCACTATTAAGTAATATTTAATCATTTTATAAGCTTAAAGTTATGGTTTTAGAGTTTCGATCATGTTTGTGTTCGATTTCGATTTCGAGTATTTGCACACACATCGGATTTAAGGTTTTTGTACATGATTTAAGTTTCGATAGATTTTTCTATAGTTTTTATTACTTATAATATATTCAAATTTATAATTTATTAAATTTTTATCTTGATTGCCTTTAACAACTCATTAAGTCATCTACAGTATTAGGGTTCAATTATACTCTTAAATCGCTAAATTTGTGGGGTTTACATAAATCACTCTAGACATTGTCATCTTTTAGAACTCTCATTTTCTCTCCAATTTTCTAAAAGATTTCTTCTTTCATCTTTAACAATTCTTACTCTAATTCCTTCCCTAGGCCTTTACTGCTATTGTTGAGCTTATGAATTGGCAATTCTTTAGACTTATCTGCCTCAGATAGTATGTCAATAGGCACTTAGGCTTGAGTATAAGCCACGGTCTCAACTTGCATTGCATGCTTGCTTGAAACCCCTTCTACTATGGCTATTCTTTGTTCAAGAGCTTCAAACATCTTATTTTCAAAAACAAGTGATTATGGGCTTCAAGTTGGGCCAAATCACTTAAAAAGTAATCTTTCAAAGCTTGTAAGAATCCCTTCTTATTAGTAACATTGCATCCCCTCTCTTTTAAAAAAAAAATCAAGTTTTTAATTTTGAAAACCATTCATTTTTTTGGAAACTTTTATTGAAAAATCAATGTTGATTTTATGTTACAAAAGCGTAATACTAACATCGACAAATCTAAATAAAAGAATTAAAAAATTGGAAACATTAGGATTGACAGCTGAGGACATAGGATGACATAAGGGTGATATAGAGAAGTGGAAATTATTTACAATGAGAAACTTATTAAAAGATGACATAAGGGTGATGAATCATAGAGAAAGCTCTATTAGGACTATGACAACTTAAGGGATAAACACGAAGAATGAGAACTTAGATATTTACAAGATTGATGACTTTGAGGTAGGAAATAGTTTACAATGGGAATCTAAGAGTTAAATCTTTTTTATTTTTATATTTTATATTTTTGTATTTTGTTAGTTCCTAACATTATAGTATATGTGGGCCATTACAATAGAAATCAACTAAGTAAATAAAATTACCATGAAACTATTTTTTTTTATCATAAAATATCTTTTTTTAAAAAAATTTGCTGGAAAGCCTTAAGAAAATGATAGTTCCATAATAATCTTTATCATAGTTAATTTTCATAATTACATGCCCAAAGAAAAAAAAAAATTTCAAGTTGATACTAAGTTTTTGTTTTTTTTTTTTTTTTTTTTTTTTTTTTT
>JAMXBB010000008.1:62745781-62799416 GCA_024138015.1 Lumnitzera littorea
AAAAGCATGCTTAAAATAATAAAAATATCAATTATATGATTTAAATAATTATTAAATCGTAAATATATTAAGAAAAAGCTAAAATTAATATTTTATAATTTTTAAACTAAAATAATAAATTTTGTAATATTTTTATATCACAATTCAAACTGCGAGTCACAACGTGCAAAATGAATCTCGTTACGAGAAAATACACTCGAAAACGATTAAAATGGACTATAAGTTCATAACGATCTGAGCTAAAATGAAAAAGTTACATGCAATTCGATAAAAAGCTTGAATCAATAATTTCACGTAACTAGATGAAGAAAACCTTACAAATTACGATACTAGTTTAACTTTAAATTTCCAAACTTACAAATTTTTATTATTCTCAAGTGATTTTGATATAGATCTTGAGCTGCCACCAAATTACTACGACCCTTAAGTCGGTTATGGTTAAGTAAGTTTTTCCT
This sequence comes from Lumnitzera littorea, assembly GCA_024138015.1. Lineage (NCBI taxonomy): Eukaryota > Viridiplantae > Streptophyta > Magnoliopsida > Myrtales > Combretaceae > Lumnitzera > Lumnitzera littorea. The sequence continues at coordinate 62,746,237 of JAMXBB010000008.1, forward strand.
AATGATTCCATACTTGTTTGTATTTGTAGTTAGTGAATATAAGTTATGATTGATAAATGAATGTGTATAGGGTTGAGTTATGCCTATGTATGATAATTGTTGTTAACGGTGAATTTACTTTAAATTACAATAATGTATTGATTGTTACATAGTAGATTCAATAAGAATTGATTGTTTGTAACTTGAAATGATCATTGAATAAATAAGACCTAATTTTATTCGACTAGAAAAGTTAACTTGGATTACGTATAATCATGCACCGCATAACTAATTCCGGCAGTCACATTATACAGAGGTAGCGAGAGGCCATACGTAGGTTGATTGTTGATTGTTATAAATTTCGTATGGTGCACATATGCCATATGACCTTACCCTAGCCCGTGGGATGACTAAGTGTTGGAGGCGCTAATTGCCTGGCTAAGGGTTGAATCTAAAGGCCTTCATTTAGGGGTGAGTGAGGGATGCGTGAACCTATTCACAATCATATGTAGAACTCATTTTGATAAAACTGATAATGGATATACCATTACATTTTAAATACGAAACGTAGAGTTTCGTTATGAGATAAGTTCTAATATGATACTCGGATCTGACCGTACCGATGTATCTCCAACCCTGACTTTAGAGGGCATTAAATCTGAGTTACATACAGTACCTGGTTACCTGCATATATTTGTTTGGCATACTGATTGACATGTATTCATTTTATTGAACTTAATTATTGTATAACTTGATTGCTGTATGGTTAAGGGAAAATCATCTCACTAAGCTAGTTAGCTTATACCTATGTAGTCTTCTTTTATAGGCCGATCTATTTATGGAGTCGAGCCGTTGCATGCCCAAGGTTAGTGTTCTACATAGGGTCAATGTGGGAGCTAGATGTAATCAGAGTGTATTCTTGATAGTTTATAAAGTTGAATATGTAATCAATATACTAGTTTAACTTAAGATATGTTTCAGACTTCTTATTTGTAAATTCTTATATAAATAGACCATGTGTTAGGTTTTTTATAATTTATTATTTATCATGAAATGATATTGCTTATGTTTCCGCACTCTTGGTAGTTAGTTGTAGCTGTAGCTGTAGTCTTATGTATCGTATAAAAGGGTCGTCGATTGTAAGGGAATTCAATCTGCAATCCTTTGTATGGTATACAGCGATTACTACGACTAGCCCCCTCGGGTCATGACATAGTTAACTAAGGAGCTTAGCTTTTCAAAATACTTGTAAGTCTTATTATCTTATAAGTACTTAATTGTCAAGTTCTGGAAATCCCAAAGGCTTAGAGAATAAGCATTAATCCAAGTGAGGGAGTTCTAATTATTCACTATCTATTTGTGCCTGTTATTTGCATGATGTTTTGCTAGTTGTTGTTGTTTGTATGTTTGAATGACTGTTTTACGTGTTGCTTTCATCAGTGTGATAACTCTCTTAAACTGGTAAATATAAATATTTGACCAAAATAACAAGTTATGTTTATCGCATGTCTATAACTCAATTGGTATATTGATGGAAAGTGCTAGCTTTGCAAATTTTAGAGAAATGTATTTTTTTGAAAACGTTTTCATAATCTTAAACACATTCTTGTATGATTTATGTGAGAGCTCATAGTGCTTGTAGATGATATTTTTATTACTAAGGTAAAGCTAACATGGTATCTCTAATTGATAGCGAGAGAACCTACATATTTGTGCTGGTAGGGCCTTGGATATATTTTGATAGTAAGAGGACTCACTTTGCTGTGCCTTAAGGGGCTTTGATATGATTTGTTGTTGGTAGATGACCTTAGTTAGGGTCTAATTATTTAGATCGGTATTTCTTTCTCGGCTAGGGTAATAGTTGAGTGTCGTCTAAAGGGACGATACCCCTAAATAGCCTCATACGGTTAAGGTGAGGTGCCTTGTGTAGGTAAGTACAGGAGACAATCGATGTGTAAATGACGTAAATCTACACCTTCTATGGTTTCGAACTCCTATGGATGTGTTGTTTGTATTTATTACGAATGTATTCATTTCGTATATAGATAGATTGCATGTAGACTAATAATGTTTGATAACTTGCTTGAACGGTGGTGGTGAAGAATGAACTCACTGAGCTATAATTCACTCATTCTCCTATAGTTTCTTTTGCAAGTTCATTTAGGCTAGGATTAGAATAAATCTCAAGTGCCGAGTGCAGAGTGAAGATAAGTATGATAATGTTAGATTTAGTTGAGAATTGTATAGTTTGTATAGAAATATCCTTTGTAGGAAATATTTGTATGCTAGGGTTATGTGTAATTTAACATTTCCCGTAATTTATAAAGTTGATTTACCCTGTCTTATTATTTGATAGAGGATACCGATTCTCTGTGATTCTGAGAGACTGTAGAATATTAGATATTCGTAGTTATTTACACTTTACAATAGGTTAATAAATTAAAAATCGGAAACCCTAGCGAATAATTATTTAGAGTTTTACAATCGTTGACTTACAAGGTGGTTTTTATATTATGGGTGTACACATGATATGAAAATTTTAGACAATTTAACTAAGCCTTCCTTAAGGTCATGACAATAACTTACATCCCTATAGGCTTTTGACGTAAGAGGACTTGTTTATTGTACTTGGTCAAGGCATGCTTGAGATTAGTTTAGAACTTTTTAGGAAATGTGTGAGTAAAAGAAGAGAGTTGAGTGAATATATATATAGTGAGACTCTTAGTTAGAACTTCTATAAAATTTTGTAGTATAATATTCAGTAGTTGTGTAGGGTAACTTACTTTATTACTATAGATTGACACTATAGATTATTTACTAGTATTTTAAGAATTATGGTTCTATATTACTTACTTACTTAGATTACTATATGAAATCTTATATAATATGTGTTGTGGTGTTATCTTTACTTATATATCTCTTGGGTAACTGGTTATAGTAGTAGCCTTGTGTGTCATATATAAAAGGTCATCAATTAGAAGGGAAACCAATCTACGGTCTTTTGTATTATATACAGTGACCTGCTACGACTAAGCTCCCCTTGGTCGTGACATAGGCATTGGCCAAGAGAGCTTAGTGAAAGGGTGTCCTTGGTTATGGGAGTTAAGACAAGCAAAAGAAATATATATATGGAAGAAAGGAAGGTGGTTACATCAGTTAAGGGTAAGTGGTAAAGTTAGGGATCTCTTGAGGGGTACTGTTGTGTTTTGTGGGGTGTGAAGAAAATGAAAAGAAGATGAAGAATAGGAAGGAGGTAAAGAATGGTATAAGATATAAGGCAAAGTAGGGGTTTGATTTTGGAAAAGGTAGTTTAGGGAATGGTGAACGAGGCAATGAAATGATAAATGAAAGGGGGGTTTTACTTAAGACATTGTAGAGGTATTAGGTATATGAGAGGCTTTTGACATAGCTGAAAGTGGTTGTCCTATATATATATTGTCTTGTTATAGGGTAGAAAATATGTTAAATTTGGTTAAGGTATTTGATGGGAATTAACCCCCTAATCTAATTACGCATAGCCGAGCAAGAGGACTCTAAGGACTTACTCGGAGGATCTTGGCTCTAAGACATAGCTGAAACAGGGATTCCTATCCCAAGCTAGTCTCCTACCAACCTAACTATCGGGTCCTTATTTGTATTAGATCCCACCACCCCAACCCCCTCCCCCCCCCCCTCCTATTCAATAGTGATGCTTAAACCTAAAAGATAGCCCAATAATAGTTGAGGTGAACTCCCAATCTGATCATAGGCATCTAACCCCAAATCGAGCTAACTTCTCTTTAGAAGAAGTAATTGGTCCTCGACTTAGTCCAAATTAGAACAGCCCCTAACTGCCAGCATTTCCTATTTCACCTATTTGTATCATATTCCTAACTTCCATTCGCTACGTAACACATGTCTTCTGGACACAACTTTCTAAAATGATTCTTTTTTTTTCCATATTAAATATTCTTGTCTCTTTTACCCCTTTTAGTATGTTTCATGTAACCTTATTATAGAATACCCTTTTGTCTTTTCATACATGTAAAGCAACCTTAGTGGATGGGTATATAAACCCCCATTTTCTTGTACGCAACAACAACAAACTAATCAATTCAAAATTATTCTTGTTGAGCAAGCTTAGTGTTCTTGTCATTATTTCAACTCTTATCTATTCCCTTTAGTAAAACGTAGTGGCGAATAACCATTTAGTTAGGACCAGTGTGTCATATTTGACAGATTATAGGTTGAGTAAGATCAATTGGTGTGTCATATCCATTCAGTAGCTACCCAGACTTTGCTAACTTTTTTCTCTACTTGTTTTGGTTTGCTTTGTTGTTGTGCTTTTCCATGTGTTTGACCCTAGAGAAGCATTAGCTTCGCTGGTATTAGAGCACAATTTCAAGAAGGATTGTGTGAAGTTACAGTGAAGTTTTGGTTCGCTTTACTATCAGTGGCTATCATGTTCCTTCCGTAGCTACTGTAGTGTACTTGTATGATAGCAAGTATAGTTTCGTTTTTACTCTATTTTCCATTGCGAAAACAGGTCCAGTTTGTTTCTATTTTGTTTGAGTGACTATTAGGTACTAAAGTTGCTAGTGAATTGTTAATTTGTTTAGGAAGTATTGTACTATGTTAAATTCAAGTGTTTAGGGTGTTGTTGGAGACTAGAGTAGTGGTGCTCAACTCGATCGTGGTCATAATGGTAGTAATACCTTAGGGTCTATTGACGGCAAACTTAAAGGACTCATAAACCTTGTTGAGAGTCTAGTGATAGTAATGCAAGTTAACAAGCAACAACCCAAGGTATGCCATCGCAAAATCTACTTGATAATGTTCAAGAAAGGAGTTATGGCCAAGTTGGTGGAGCCCATCACTTAGCTCGACCCCTTCAAACTAGAGGAGCTACTAGACGAAGCCTAGAGTTGGAGGAGATTAAGGAAGATGATGAGGAGTTGGAAGTTGAAGAGTTTGGGGAAGAAGAAGAAGTTGACTATTACTAAGCATAGGGATGAGGATGCCAAGCTCCTTAAGGGCTAGATAATATCAAGGTTTAAATCCCACCCTTCAATAGAAGTGGAGATGTCGATTAATACTTAGAGTGTGAAGAGAAGGTCAAGAAGGTGTTTGAATGTTATGAGTATATAGATGCTATTAAAGTCTAACTTGTTGTGCTGGAGTTTACTGGGTATGCCACCATGTGGTGGAACAACCTGAATGTAGCCAAAGCTAAAGATGGAAGACGAGGTGTTATAACCTGAGATGAGATGAAAAGGTTGTTGAGAGGAAGATTTATGCCCGAAACTTACTTGCAAGATATGTTTACAAAGTTGCAGGAGCTTTGCCAAGGAAGCTGATCTGTTGATGACTATGTAAGAGAGTTCCAAATGCTTATGATCCAAGCCAGCGTCAAAGAACCAGAGGCTCATACAGTGTCAAGGTTCATTTCTAGGCTTAAGTATGAGTTCACAATATTATGGAAGTATAGAGGTTTTATATCTTAGAAGAGGCAATCAAGATTATGCAGAGGGTCGAAAAGCAAAGGAGAAATGTTCCAAGCTGACCTAGGCCAACATTCTTATGAGCCCTAGTATTGCATTGACCTATTCAAGCTAAGCCAAGGAGGCCATACAGTGCTGAGGAAAGGAATAATAGACCTAATGATAGTCGAGCAAGCCAATAAAGCCAAGCCGATCAACCGGGCCGATCCGAGGTTAGGTCGACTTCAAGGACATATGAGAAATGGTAGACCTCTGGATGGAAGACTAATGAGGTGAAATGCTTTAAATGCTTAGGCTTCAAACACATGGTTATTAAGTGTCCGAACCGACATGTCATGATGCTTCGAGGAGATGTAGTGGATAGCACCAATGAAAGTGAGCTTAAAGAGGAGAAAGTGTTTGAGAGGCAAAAGCCTAGGAGGAACAGACATGTGTTTATGCTAACTTGAGAAAAGTGATGACCTTAGTTCTGAGGTGAGTATTGAGCTCCCTGTCAAGCTCCAAGGAAGACTAAAGGGAAAATCTATTCTACACCAAATGTAACATCAAGGGGCAATTGTGCACGATTTTAGTGAACAAAGGCAATTATACTAATGTAGTTACATAGTCCTTTGTGTAAAGGTTAGGTCTATCAACCTCTAAGTATCCCTAACCATATAAGCTGTATTGGCTTCATGATAAGGGTGCCTTGTAAGTAACTAAGCACGTAACCGTACCGTTCAGTATTAGGAATGTATACAGGGACAAAGTAGTTTGCGATGTCGTCCCCATAGGAGCTTCACATTTATTGCAAGGACAATGTCAAGCCTAGTTTTCTACCTCTTAGTTTTATAAATTATGTTTTCTTTAAACCAACCAATATTAAACCTTTACTCATTTAATACTGACCCTCGACTAAGGTTTAAAGAAAACTAGTTCTTTTATATCTTGAAATCATTTTGGAGTCACTACTCGACTGGAGTCAAGAAAAAGAGTTAAGCTATAACCAATTTGGTGGATTGGTTATAACTTAGCCATTGGTCTTTCGATAAAAATCAATTTTGAGAAAATGGTCTTAAAACAAGATATCTAAATTCGAGAGTTAGGAATTTTAAATCTTAATGAGTACCATTGACTTTCCAAATTTAAAATTAAACTTAAAAATCACCTTTCAATTTTAAAAGATAGAACTCAATTATTAATTACTCTAATAGGATAAATAAAGTAATCTAAACTAAAAAAAAAAAAGGAAAATTAAATTTTTTTATTTTTATCATTGCCTTATAGGTACTTATGTACCCTCTATTCGGGATCAAACTTACATAGTTATTTTTTTAAAACTTTAGTAGGTTGAGTTGATTTTAATTTTGAAAAACATGCTAGTTTTACGTTTTTAATTCAATTTGTTTTATTTAAGAAAATTTCTAAAAATGGTCCTAAATCGAAAATTTTATTTTTGAAAAATCTAAAATTAGTCTTAATTTGTGAAGGATTCGCTTATTATTTTTTGAAAACTTGATTTTTCTAAGTATTAAAACATAATTTTTATTCTTTAACTTATGTACTTTGTCCCTACTTAGTAGATGTTTCGATTTTCATTAAAGAGGCTCGAATTAAGCAAATCCATATAAGAGAAAAATCCGTATATTTGATTTTTTTTCAAAATTTGAGACTCATTTTAACCCTTGAAACAATTGAATTTGGTCATTATTTTGGTGTAGATGCATACTATCCTAAGTGTGCTTTGTGATTTCACCATTAATTTGGTGAAATCACGAAAAAAAAAAGGGATCAAAAGATGCTTGAAAGTGTGCTATGTGGAGTAGGAAAGTGCGAGAATCCTAAAGAAAGCTTGAGAAAATGATGGAAAGTGGACATACGTATCTACACTACCAAAAGAAACAAAAAAAACCACTAAGTACATCTCTTAGGAATCGAACCCTATACCTTATGGATCACTAGCATGCACCCTTACCAGCTATGCTGGTATGTTCTGTTTATAGTTAATGACAATTAATTAGATATAACCACTCATGCTGACTAGGATTTGCTTTTCAAATGTAATATCAAGCTTAAGCCGAATGCAAGCCTAATTCTTGATGAATTAAAAGCACAATGATTCTATGATCAACTCTAACATGTACACATGTAATTAAATTAACTAAACTCAATTTGACAATTTCATGAGCTGTGATTCGTTGATCGTACAATGAATTTAATTTTTCTTTTCTCATAAATCAATTAATTTAAACCGAATTAAGGTATCATTTAATACCACAATCAACTTAAATTAGTTTCATTTTTATAGATTAAAAACAGATAAAATGAACCATGGTATGAATATTAAATTTAAAAAAAAAAACTTAATATTCTCAAATATAGCTCAAAATTATTAAATGATATGTGTACTTCAACTCTTTTTGACCCCTAAAAAATAAAATGACACTTCCAACAACTCGAAGACCCTAAAAATGACATAAGACCTAAAAAAAAATGCTATTATGCTAATTTTTGTATTTTCTAAATTTCTTTGTATTTTTGTAAATTTTCCCAATTTTTTGGGTTTTCTTTGATTTTCTTTATATTTTGTGTTTTTTTCTTGATTTAGGCCTCCTTATCCTATTGGAATAAAATAAAATGGACAAAAATTAGGTGTCTACAACTATCCCTCTTTGTGGTGAAGTTTGAACAAAACTTTGATATAAAGATAAAGGGATACTATTTTTGCCTTAAGAAAGACTTTAAAATGACTAACTAGCTATCTTAGAATCGATCTACTAGGGATTTGGTGAAGAGAAAGTGCTTTAAGGGTTGAGAAAAGGAGAAATGAAGTTTGATTGTGCCTCTCTAGGCTCAATAGCCTAGGTAGGAGTGTCTTTAGGGGATAAGCAACTCTGTGCTAGAATTGATCTAAAGAACCTGGTTGTGCCTCTCTAGGCTCACTAACCTAAGTAAGAGCGTCTCTTGGGGACTTGTAACCTTAAGTTGGGATCGATCCAAAGAACCTGGTCATGCCTCTATAGGCTCATTAAGTTAGGTGGGAGTATCTCTCAAGGACTAGCAACCCTAAGCTAGGATCGATCTAAAGTATCTAGTCGTGCCTTACTAGCCTTACTAACTTAGGTAGGAGCGTCTCTCGGGGACAAGCAAGCCTAAGCTAAGATCGATCTAAATAACCTAGTCGTGCCTCACTAGGCTCACTAATCTAAATGGGAGTGTCGCTCGAGGACTAACAATCATAAGCTAGGATCGATCTAAATAACTTGGTTGTGCCTCATTAGGCTCACTAACCTAAGCGAAAGTGTTTCTCAAGGACTAGCAACCTTAAGCTAAGGTCGATCAAAAGGACTTGGTCGTGCCTCACTAGGCTTATTAACCTTAGGGGGAACATCTCTCAAGGACTAGCAACCCTAAGTTAGGATCAATCTAAAAGACTTGGTCATGCCTTATTGGGCTCACTAACTTAAGCCAGAGTGTCTCTCGAGAACTAGCAACCCTAAGCTGGGATCAATCTAAATAACTTAGTCGTGCTTCACTACGCCCATTAACCTAAGTGGGAGCATCTCTTAGGGACTAGCAAATCAAGTGATGGTAAAGCTTATTAGTGGCAATTTGAAGCAAATTAAGTGTGGTTTCAAGGGTTTTTAGTGGTGGGCTGACTAGTATCGTGACTATTTCTATTTGAAAACTACTAGTATATGGTAGTTTTAAAGAGAGAAAATGAAGCTCGTGTTTAGAGAGAAAATGTTGTGAGAGTATGTGCTTGAGTGCATTTGAATGATGAAGAATGATCCATTTAAGTTAGCCAAACCGCCTTTTATAGTTTTAGAGATCCACTTAAGCTTGGAAAGTCAAGGATAGTCATTAAATTGAAGATTTTGAATTATGGGTATTGACCATCTTTGATTTCAAATTACTGGGTAATGATAAGATTTGGATGGGAAAAAATGCACTTTGCTCTTCATTATTGCTTGATATGCTTAGTATATGTTTTGATTTTCATTAAAGAGGCTCGAATCAAGCAAATCCGTATAAGAGAAAAAACCATATATTTGAAGTTTCTTTCAAAATTTAAGACTCATTTTAACCCTTGAAACAACTGAATTTGGTTATTCTTTTGGTGTAGATGCATATTATCCCAAGTGTACTTTGTGATTTTACCATTAATTTGGTGAAATCATGAAGAAAAAGGGATCAAAAGATGCTTGAAAGTGAGCTGTACGGTGTAGGAAAGTACAAGAATCCTAGAGAAAGCTTGAGAAAAGGATGGAAAGTGGACACTATTAACCAATCAGAGGCTGACATGTGTCTACGCTGCCAAAAGAAACAAAAAAAAAAAAAACCACTAAGTATGTCTGCTAGGAATCGAACCTTGTACCTTGCGAATCATTGGCATGTGCCCTTACCAGCTATGTTTTGTTTATAGTTGTTGACAATTAATTAAATATAACCACTCATGCTAACTAGGATTTGTTTTCCGAATGTAATATCTGACTTAAGTTGAATGTAAGCCTAATTCCTAATGAATTAAAATCACAATGATTCTATGATCAACTCTAATGTGTACACATACAATTAAATTAATTAAACTCAATTTAACAATTTCACGAGCTGTGATTCATTGATTATGCAATTAATTCAATTTTTCTTTTCTCGTAAATCAATTTATTTAAGCTAAATTAAGGTATCATTGGAGACTACAATTAACTTAAATTAAATTCATTTTTACAGGCTAAAAACAAATAAAATCAACCATAGTCCAAATATTAAATTTTCAAAAACACTTAATATTCTCAAATATAGCTCGGAATCATCAAATGATATGTATACTCTGACTCTTTTTGACCTTAAAAAATAAAATGACACTTCCAACGACTTAAAGACCCTAAAAATGACATAAGACCTCCTAAAAAAAATGTTATCTTCCTAATTTTTGTATTTTTTTATTAATTTTTTGTATTTTCTAAATTTCTTTGTTTTTCTCTAAATTTTCCCAATTTTTTGGGTTTTCTTTAATTTTCTATTCTTTTTGTGTTTTATTTCTTAATTTAGGCCCCCTTATCCTATTGGAATAAAATAAAATAATGGGAGCAAATATTAGGTATATATAGACAACCTTGGTTGTTTGACCAGTGTGTTACTCACGATGGATATAAGAACACTTATGCCTTTGTTAAGACTGGAAAGAAAATTGTGTTGTAACCTATGACCCCCTCCCAAGTGGACGAGACCCATAATCAGCTCACCTGAACTAATAAGAAGAAAGCCTTAATGATGAGCCGAAGAGAGCTTCGATCTATTGAGAAGGCTGACGAACTTATGTTTTTGTTGGTTAAGAGATTGTTGGAGATGAGGGAATGAAAGAATGTTTTAGAAGAGATCTAAAGCTTACTGATAAGTTTTCCAACCTGTTTCTAGAGGAACTGCCAAGAGGGTTGCCTTCAGTTTGAGGCATAGAGCACTGTATTGACTAGTAGTTGGGTGCCGCCCCTACCGAACTAACCTGTATACAAAATGAACCCTAAGTAGGCTATTGAGATGAAGAAATAGGTGGATAAGCTCATAGAGCGGGGATATGTAAGGGAGAGCATAAGCCTTTGTGTTATACTAGCTTTGCTTGTTTTGAAAAAGGATGGTTTATAGTGCATGTGCATCGATAGCCAAGCAATTAACCAAATTATTGTTAAGTATAGATACTTGATACCGAGGCTTAATGACATGTTAGTTGAGTTTTATGGCCCCAAGATGTTTTCGAAGATTGATCTGTGAAATAACTATCACTAAATTCGTATGAGACTAAGAGATGAGTAGAAGACTGCCTTTAAAACTAGGCAAGGACTCTAGGAATGGTTGGTTATGCGGTTTGGACTTACTAATGCATCAAGCACATTCATGAGGTTAATGAACCATGTGATACACCTTCTGATCGAAAGGTGTATGGTCGTGTATTTTGATGACATACTGGTATATAGCACCGACTTGGACAGCTATGTTCAACATCTCTGTGACATATTTGACATTTTGAGAACTAAGAAATTGTATGGGAATGTGAGGAAGTATACATTCTGCCAAAATGAGGTGGTTTTCCTAGGGTTTGTAGTGTTAGGGGAAGAGATCTAAGCAGATGAGGAAATGATCTAAGCTATTCTGGAATGTCCAACATTGAAGAATGCCATTGAGGTTCGAAGTTTTCATAGCCTATCTTCTTTCTATAGGTGATTTATTAAGGACTTTAGTACAATAGCCTCCCACATTAACCAAGTTGACATAGAAGAGTAAGGAATTTAAGTGGGACAATTGAGCTAAATAAAGCTTTAGAGAGATCAAGGAAAAACTCACCTCGACACCTGTCCTATCACTGCCAGATTTTGACAAGCCCTTTGAATTAGAATGTGATGCATCGATAGTTGGAATTGATGCTGTCCTGATGCAGGAGCAATAACCTATCACCTACCATAGTGAGAAATTTAGTAGTCTAGTTCTGAACTATTTTGTGTACTAAAAGGAGTTGTATTCCTTCTTCTGAGCCCTCACTGTTTGGTAACACTATCTACTACTACGAGAGTTTGATATTTACACTGACTACGAATCATTGAAGCATCTTGTGAGTTAGAACAAGCTTTCAAAGAGGCAAGCCAAGTGGTCGGAGTTTATGGAAGTGTTCTCATACATAATCCGACACAAGAAGGGAAGCACAAATGTGGCCGTCAATGCTCTATCACGATGGCAAACTTTGCTGACCACTTTGCAAATAAAATTATTAGGATTCTCACTCATCACTAAACAGTATACTACTGACCCTCACTTTGGTCTTATTGTTGAACATTGCCAAGAAGAGGTAGTTGTTGGAGGATATTATCTTAAGGATGGCTATCTATTTAAGGACCACAAGCTATGCATTCCAAACTGTTCTACACATGAGATATTGATTAGAGAAGCTTATAGCAGAGGATTATTTAGTCATTTTGGGAAGACCAAGACAACCAATCTATTGAGGGGAAACTTTTATTAGCTTAGTTTGACTAAGGATGTCCATAAGGTAGTAGGGTGTTGTGAGGTATGCAAGCGAGCTAAGGGGAAGAGAGAACCCCATGGAGAGTACATACCGGTGCCAACACCAACCTTACCTTAGGCGACCTTCAACATAGACTTTGTCTTAGGGTTGCTTCGAACGTCTAGAGGAAAAGATTTTATTTTTGTTGTAGTGGACTGCTTCAGCAAGTTAGTGTACTTTATTCCATGCCATTGGACTAACGATGCTTTATATATTGCTAATTTGTTTTTGCAGGAGATTGTCCAATTACATAGGGTACTAAAGACTATTGTCTCAAACCGAGACATAAAATTTTTAAGCTATTTTTAGAAGACTCTTTGGAGAAGTCTTAGAACTAAATTTGTATTTAGCTCTAATAGTTACACTTAGACTGATGGCTAAACTGAAGTGGTGAATAGAACACTAGGCAATTTGCTCATAACTGTTGTAGGGAAGAACTTAAGGGATTGGGATCTATGCCTACCAGTTGTAGAGTTCGCATACAACTGAATTATTCATAGCACTACTAAGAAGACCCTAGTCAAGGTTGCCTATGTCCTAAATCCCGTTATTCCACTAGATATGATCGACACCCTAACAGCTATTGAAGAAAGTCAATCCAGAGTTGATCAAGCCCAAGAATTGCATAAGCTGCACCAGCTATAACCAAGAAGATCACCAAGTTCAATTAGAAATAGCAACAAATCAATAGTCGAGACCATTGAACTATTTCTTTCTACCCAAGAGACTTAGTATGGATATATCTCAGCTGAGAACAATTCCCACACTTGAGACAAAACAAGCTATCTCCTCGTGTTGATGGTCCATTCAAGGTCCTAAAGAAGATTAACCATAATGCCTACCAGATCTAGTTGCCTGATAACTATGGTGTTTCTTCCACCTTCAATGTGTCCGATCTAATTCCCCACTAACCAATAGAAGAAGACCCTGTGAGTGCCCTAGAAGAAAGTGTAGAGATCACTCCAAATTTGAGGACAAATCTTTCTAACCCCCAAACAGATGATAAGAATCAACCCCCTAGACCAATCATACATAGCTAAGCTAGAGGACTCTAAGGACTCGCTTAGAGGATCTTAGCACTAGGACATAGCCGAAATAGGGATTTGTATCTCGAGCTGGTCTCCTGTCGACCTAATTATCAAGTGCTTACTTGTATCAAATCCGCCCCTATTCAATAGCGATGCTTAAACCCAAAAGATAGCCCAATAATAGCCTAGGTAAGCTCCCAATCTAACCATAGGCATCCGACCTCAAATCGAGCTAACATCTCTTTGAAAGAAGTAATTTTTCCTAGACTTAGTCCAAATCAGGTCGACCCTTAACTACCAGCATTTCTTGTTTTGCTTACTTATATCATATTCCTAACTTCCATTCACAATATAACACGTATCTCTTAGATACAACTTTCCAAAATGATTCTTTCTTTTCCATACTAAATATTCTTTATCTCTTTTACCCCTTTTAGTATGCTTTGTGTAACCTCATTGTGGGATATCCTTTTGTCTTTTCATACATGTAAAATAACCCTAGTGGATGGGTATATAAACCCCCATTTTCTTGTACACAACAACAACAAACTAATCAATACAGAATTATTCATGTTAAGCAACCTTGGTGTTCTCATCATCATTTCAACTCTTATCTATTCCTTTTAGCGAGGAGTAGTGGCTAGTGACCCTTCGGTTTAGACCGGTGTATTGTATCCAATGGATTGTAGGTCAAGTAGGATTGAGTGGTATGTCTTATCTATTTGATAGCTACCCAGACTTTGCTAACTTTTTCTCTGATTGTTTTGGTTTGCTTCATTGTAGTGCTTCTCTGTGTGTCTGACCCTGAAGACGCATCAGTATTGGTTAAGGTAATGGGATGGTTTAAGGGATAGTTAGGTTAGGATTTGGTTAAATAAAATAGTAGAGTAAAGGGGTTACAATGTTTAAATTAAGCTAATTACATATGCATATATATAATGTATGACAATATTTAATAATGATGATGATAATAATAATAATAATATTATTATATATGATAAGAATCAACTCCTTAAACCAGTCACCTAAAGCCGAGCTAGACGATTATAAGGACTAACTCGACAATTACTAGCTCAAAAACCCTTTCAAGATAAGGATTCCTTCATTGATCTTGGACTTCTACACTTCTACTTACCTAAGTGTCAAACTTTGGTAGAGATTAGCATAACATCTGAGCTATTGAGCTCTAAGTTCTTGTCTGAGTTGAACCGCCAAACTGCCTAACCTGAAGAGGATCTAGATATCTTTAAGTATCTAAGCCTCGACCTAACCTAGATTAGGTAGGCTTAATTTCCAAGTCTTCTCCTGACCTCATCTAAGCTTAATCCTACAAGTGCTGAGTTGTCCAAGAACTTACATCAGCAAGAACTGCCACATTACAGATCACCAATCACCACCTAATACATATCTTCTAGCACAACCCTTTAGAAATATTCTTTTCTTATTTCGTAAACTATAACATTTATCATTTTTACTCCTTTTAAGTATGTTTTAGGAATCTTTTGTACATTATCCGTTCTATCTTTTCCTTGTTCGATGTAACCCTAATTGATGTCATGAAAATACCTCATATACTTGTATTTAGACAACATTCTTCATTATTGAATCTAGAATATCCCTTAAGAGTAACCTTCGTGTTCTCTTTATTCCTTAACTCTTATCTATTTCCTTTAGTATGGAATAGTGGTGAATGCCCTAGTCAACACTTGTATGTCGTACCAAGTAAAGGTTAAGTCAAGTAGGATTAATTGGTGTGTTATATTTAATTGGTAGCTACCTAGATTTGCTAAAACCCCTTCTGTTTTCTTTGTTATTGTTCATTATGGTACAGCCTTTGTATGTACGACACTAGAGACGCATTAGCTTCATTGTTATCAAAGCACGATTTCGAGAGTGTTAGCTGTTATTGGCTATTGTGTTCTTCCATAGCGATTGTAGTACGTTAGTGAGTAATGTGTTTAAAAGTATTCGAAGTAGGTTTTGAAGTTATGAGTTGTGAAGTGGAAGTTATGCAAAGTATGTGTAGTAGTTCTATTGCTCTGTTTTATTATGTTTTCCTATAATGAAAATAGAGTAAGTTCCATTTTTGAGTTAAGTAATTTTGTGTTGGTATTAAAGTAGTTAGAGCGTATTAATGAGTGGAAGTGTTTTATTAATCATTATGTTGTTCAAGTTGTTAACAAGTATTGTACCATGTTGGATTCTAGTGTTCAAGGAGTTATTGGCGAACACAAGAGTGCGACATGATAGTAATACCATAAGTTAGTTGATGATAAGCTAGACAAACTCACTTCTCTTATTGAGAACCTTATCACAACTATGCAAGGTGATAGACAACAATCCTAAGGTGTACCCAATCGTAGCCAAGTAGAGAATGTGCAAGAGTGAAGATATGTCAATGGTGGCTAAGCTAATCACTTAGTTTGACCTTATTAGGCTAGAGAAGTAGTAGACCAAGCTGGTCAATAAAGGCTAGAGTTAGAAGAAATTGAAGAGGATGAAGAGAAGATAGATGTAGAGGCCGATGGAGAAGTAAAAGAAGCAGAGTATTATGAAGTAGGAAAGCAAGGGTACTAAGCTTCTCGAGGATTTGACAATGTCAAAGTCAAGATTTCTATCTTTATTGGAAGTGGAGATGCAAATGAGTATTTAGAGTGGGAACAGAATATTGACAAGGTGTTTGACTGCTATGGATATATTAAGGCAATGAAAGTTCAACTTACTGCTCTTGAGTTCTTTGGATATGCCATTATGTGGCGGAAGAACCCAAATGAGGCTAGAGTGAGAGATGGATGGCAAGGTGTACAGACTTGGGAAGAGATTAAGAGATTGTTTGGAGGACAATTTGTACCTAAGACATGTTTGCAAGATACATTTGCTAAGTTACACGAACTCCAATAAGGAGGCTGCTTTGTGGATGATTATGTTAGGGAATTCTAAATAATGATCTGAGCTGATGTGGATGAGCCCAAAGCTTGGAGAGTGTCAAGATTCATTTCTGGACTCAAATATGAGATCTTAAACATTATGGAAGTACAAAGATTCTATACTCTTGAGGAGGCCATTAAGATAGCGTAGAAGGTTGAAAAGTAAAGGAGAAATACCCCACTCAGACTTAGTCCGAGCTCTTTGCAGACGTTTGCTTTGAATCGACCTACACTTACCAAGCAAAGAAGACCCTCTTAAGTAGAAGAGAAACATGACCAGCTTGATGATAGCTAAGTTGGCCATGTATAAAAAGGAACAAAACTTAAGATGGAAGACAAGTGAAGTGAAATGCTTTAATTTTTTGGGTTATGGACACATGGTTGTTGAATATCTTAACCAACGTGCTATGCTGCTTTGAGGTGGTGTAATGGATAGCACCGATGATAAGAATCAACTCCTCAAACCAGTCACATGTAGTTGAGCTAGAAGACTATAAGGATTTACAAAGAGAATATTAGCTTGAAATCCCATTTAAGATGAGGATTCTTATTCCGATCTCCATCTTTTACACTACTATCAACTTGAGCATGAAGCTCTCCTAAGTGCTAATACAGTTTCCAAGCAACCTAGAAGTCATATTGACCTACTAAGCATATATGCTAATCTGTCAAGCAACCATGCCTATTGTTAAGCTCTTACCATGATCCAAGTAGCGTCTGAGCTGACCAACTTCAGACAATAGACCGAGCCAAGCTATTAAGACATATGACTTAAAGAGCTACCCCTTACTTTGAATATCTCTCATGTACCTGAGCTTCGACATGAATAAGAGCAGAATCTACCTAGTTCTTAAGACCTCTTCTAACATCCATTAAACTTATTCCTACAACCATAAGACTACTCTAGACTCTACATCAACAAGTCTATATTTTGTACATAACACCAATCACCTATTAATGTATATCTTCTAACACAATATTCTATAATGACTCTCTACCTTGCCTACAACATCTTATTTGCCATTTTTACCCCTTTTAAGAATGTTATAAGAATCTTTTGTACATTATCTATTTTATCTTTCCCTTATTTAGTGTAACCCTAGTTGAGGTCATATAAATAGCTTGCTCTCTTGTACACAAACAACACATTGCATTAGTGATTATTACAAGTTTCCTTTCCTTTATAACCTTAGTGTTCTTGTTTATCTCTTAACTCTTAACTCTTATCTATTTCCTTTAGTAAGGAGTAGCGGCGAGTGACCCTAATTTAACATTCATGAGTTATATCGAGTGCTTAGATTAAGCTAAGTAAAATCAATTAGTGTGTCATATTTGATTAGTAGTTGCTTTGATTTACTAACCCTATTTATTTTTCTTTTTGTTCTTGTTGTGCTTCTCTATATGTTTGATCCTGATGACACATCAGCTTCATTGGTATCAAAGCATAGTTCTAAAAGGGAGTGCGAGAAGTTGAAATGAAGTTTTGTTCATGTTTGCCATTAGTGGTTGTTGTGTTCCTTTCATAGCTACTATAGTATGTTCAAGTAAAGTAAGTTTTGAAGTTGTGAGTTGTGAAGTGTTGGTTCATGGATTGATAAGTGTCATTCTTATTGTTACTTTATTTTTCACTATGAAAATAGAGTAAGTTCATTTTTGTTGTATTCAAGTGAATGTTGGGTGTTAAAGTTGTTTGAGTGTGTTATTAAGGTTCAAGGTAGTGAGTGGAAGTGTTTATTGGGTATTGTATTATCAACTTATTAGAGAGGTATTACATTATGTTGGATTCAAGTGTTTAAGGTATTATTGAAGACTTGAGGAATGGAGCTCATGCTAGCTAAAGTCAAAATGATAGTAATACCCCTAGGTCAATTGATGACAAGCTTCATAGACTCTTCAATCTTGTTGAGAGTTTGGTTGCTACAATGTAAGCTAAGAGGTACCAATCATAGGTTATGCCACATTGTAACTTACTTGAGAATGTTTTTGAGAGATGATATCGCGAAGGTGTTTGAGCTAATCACCCCATTTGACCCCATTGAGTTGGAGGAATAACAGATTGAGCTGGTAAACGAAGGCTAGAGTTAGAGGAGATAGAGGAGGATGTTGATAAGGAAGATGTAGAGGAAGAAGAAGAGGTTGAATATTACCAAGCATAAGAGTGAGGACGCTGAGCTCCTCGTGGACTGACAATATTAAGGTCTAAATCCTACCCTTTAGTAAAAGTGGAGATGCAAATGAATATTTAGAATGGGAAGAAAAGGTGGAGAAGGTATTTAACTTTTATAAGTATATAGATGCAGTTAAGGTTCGACTTACTACGCTTGAATTTTCTGAATATGCTACCATATGGTAGAAGAATTTGAATGTGGCTAGAAGGAGAGATGGATGGTAAGGTGTATGAACTTAGGAAGAGATGAAGAGATTGTTGAGGGGAAGATTCGTACCTAAGATTTACCTGTAGGATACATTTACCAAGTTGTAAGAGCTTCGCTAAGGAAGTCGATCTGTTGATGAATATGTGAGAGAATTTCCAATATTGATGATCCGAGCAAATGTGGATGAACCTAAGGCTCGCATAATGTCAAGATTCATTTATGGACTCAAATATGAGATTCATAATGTTGTAGAAGTACAGAGGTTCCATATACTGGAAGAGGCCATTAAAGTAGGTAAAGGGTTAAAAAGTAGAGGAGAAATGCCCTGAGTAAACCTAAGTCGAGTTTTTCCTAAGCTCTTGTTTCATCCCAACTTGCTCATCTTGAACCAAGGAAAAACATAACCGATCTAACGATAGTTGACTAGGCCAGAAGATCCAAACTGAAGATAGGTTAACCCTAAGGACATATGAGAAAGGACAGACCTCTAGATGGAAGACGAGCAAGGTGAAATGCTTCAAATGCTTGGGTTTGGACAAATGGATGCTGAGTGTCCAAATTGACATGCCATAGTTCCTTAAGGAGATGTAGTGGATAGCACCGACGAGTGCAAGCTAAAAGAGGAGAAGAACGTTGGAAGAATTAAAGTTGAGGAGGAAGAGGAGACTTGTGTCTTTGCCAACTAGGGAGAGGTGATGGCACTAGTATTAAGATAAGTGTTGAGCTCCAAAGAAGACTAAAGAGAATTTGTTTAACACTAAGTGTACCATTAAGGGATAATTGTGTACCATCATTATGGATGGAGGGAGTTATACTAATATTGTTGCACAGTTCTTCGTATAGAGGTTAGGACTGCTAACCTCTAAATATCGTTAATCTTATAAGCTACACTGACTTTATGATAAGGGTGCTTTGTATGTCACTAAATAAGTATTCGTACCTTTTAGTGTTGGGAATGTGTACAAGGATGAAGTGGTATATGTTGTTGTTCCCATGGGAGCTTTACATCTATTACTTATATGACTTTAGTTGTTCAACCAATGTATTGCTCACGATAGATATAAAAACACCTATTCCTTTGTTAAGGATGGAAAGAAGATTGTATTGCAACCCATGACACGAACCCAAGTAAATGAGACTCATAACCAGCTCACTTGAGCTAGCAAGAAGAAAGCCTTAGTGATAAGCCAAAGAGAGCTCTGAGCTGCTGAAAAGGTCGATGAGCCTATGTTTTTATTTATTAGAAGATTGTTAAAGATGAGAAATCTGGAAGATGTCCTTAATGACATCCAAAGATTGATTGATAAATTTTCCGACCCGTTCCCTAAAGAGTTGCCTAAGGGACTACCTTTAGTCCAAGCTATAGAACATTGTATTGATTTATAACGAGATGCAGCCCTACCAAATCAACCTACCTATAAAATGAATCCTAAGCAAGCTGCCAAGCTAAAAGGGCAAGTTGTTGAGCTGATAAAGCAAGGTTATGTAAGGGAGAGCATGAGTCCTTATGCTATATCAGCTCTACTCATCCTAAAGAATGATGGTTCATGGTGCATGTGCATTGACAGTTGTGCTATTAACCATATTACAATCAAGTATAGATACCTAATACCAAGGCTCGATGACATGTTGGATAAGCTTCATGGTGCCAAGATATTCTCAAACATTAACTTATGAAGTAACTACCACTAAACTCGCATGAGGCTTGGTGATGAATAGACGATTACTTTCAAGATGAGGGATGGTCTTTCTGAGTGGTTGGTTATGTCATTCGAACTTACAAATGCGGCTTATGAACCATGTGATGTGTCCTTTGATCGAAAGATGTGTGGTCGTGTACTTTGATGACATACTATGTACAGTGCCAACTTGAACAACAATGTTCAATATCTCAAAGCTATTTTTGACATTTTACAAGCTAAGAAGTTGTATGGGAACCTAAAGAAGTATATGTTCTCTCAAAGTGAAGTTGTCTTTCGTGGGTATGTTGTATCTATAGACGAAATCTAAGCGAATGAGGAAAAGGTTCAAACTATCTTAGAGTGGTTAACACTAAAGAATGTCACTAAAATGTGAAGTATTCATGGCCTTGCTTCTTTCTACAAGCAATTCATTAAAAACTTCAATACAATTGCAACCCCCTTAATCGAGGTGAGAAAGAAGAATGATAAATTTTGATGGAATGACTAAGCCAAGCAGAGCCTTGAGGAAATCAAAGAGAAGCTCACTACTAACCTTGTCTTATCCCTACCAGATTTTGACAAGCCATTTGAGTTGGAACACAATGCATTGGGCATTAGCATTAGTGCAGTCTTGATGTAGGAACACCACCAATTGCTCACCATAGTGAAAAGCTTAGTGGTGTCACATTGAACTATTTTATGTATGAGAAAGGGTTGTACTCTCTTTTCTGAGTTCTTACTATTTAGCAACACTATTTATTACCACAAGAGTTTGTGATTTATACGGACCATGAGTCTTTGAAGCATCTTAGAAGTCAGAATAAACTTTTGAAAAGATAAGCAAAGTAGTTAGAATTTATGGAAGGTTTTTCTTATGTGATCTAACATCAGAAGGGTAGTGCCAACGTAGTCGCAAATGCCTTATTACATCAGCAAACCTTACTAACCGCTCTACAAACAAAATTACTAAGATTTTCCCTTATCAGCAAGTAGTGTGCGTACAACCCCCATTTTGATCCTATTCTTAAGCAATGCAAAGAAGGAGTTGCTATTGGAGGATACTATCTCAAGGATAGTTATTTGTTTAAGGAAAGAAGGTTGTACATACTAAGCTGTTCCACACACGAGCTATTGGTGAGGGAAGCTCATAGTGTTGGATTATCTAGTCATTTTAGAGAGACCCAAATAGCCCACCTATTGAAAGAGAATTTTTACTGGCCTAGTTTAGCTAAGGATGTCTATAAGGTAGTTGATAGTTGTGAAGTATACAAGAGGGCTAAGGGGAAGAGAGAGCTACCTAAAGAGTATATGCCCTTACCTACACTAACCTTACCTTGGGCTAACCTTAGCATAGACTTTGTCATAGAGTTGCCCTAGACATCTAAAGGAAAAGATTTAATCTTTGTTGTAGTGGATTGCCTCAACAAAATGGCATACTTCATCCCATGCCATCAAACTAACAATGCTTTATATATTTCTGATTTGTTTTTGCAAGAAGTTATTCAACTGCATAAAGTGCTAAAGACCATTGTCTTTGTAAACTTTAGAAAATTGGTAATCTGAACCCTAATTTAAGTCCAAGTGTCCTAAACTATATCATGAGTCGATAAGGTGAGTAACAATAAAAGATTATGAAATTTAATAAGTCGAATATAACACTGATAATAAAAACCTTAGAAATTGATCGAAACCCCAAATCGCATACTAAAACTCTAAATTCGATTTATGCACAATTAACCGAAATCGAACCCGAACTTGATCGAGACCTTAAAATTATAACTTTAAGCCTATAAAATAATTAAATATTACTCAATAGTGATATGATTGTAGTCGATTACAATTATTGACCAAATCGCATAATCGCATAAACGAAATCGTTGAAATAACTTATAAAAATTATAATTGTAACGGGTACCAATTAAATTGATAAATTTTTATAAAATTCCAAAATTAATTTATGATGATTATTTTTATGATTTTTAGGCTTAGAAAAGTTATATATATTTATTTTTAATTTTTTTTCTTCCTTTTTCTTTCTTTCTTTTTCTCTTTTCTTCCTTCTTCTAATTTCCTACGACTGCCATGTTCTAGAAACGAAAAAGAAAAAAGAAAAAACAAATCAAGAACAGTAGCCCACGTAAGAGAAAGAAATTCCAAGTGTTGCAATTATAAATAAAAATCAAGTGCAATAGATTAGGTTGTCTTATCCTCATTAATAAGTGATTTACTAAGATTTGTTACTTGATATTTTCTTCAATTCATTTGCTTTATAACCCCCACTGTTCATGTCTGGAAAAGAGGAGAACAAAACAGAAAAAGAAAAAAAAATCTGGAAGGAAAAACAAACAAAAACCAAACCGAGAAGAACAAGAAGAAATTAAGAAGAAAAGGAAGAAGGAGGAGAAAAGAAACAAGAAAATTAAGACTATTACCAACATAATTACGTAAGTATATTTATTTATACATATGTATATCATATAGTATGTGCATGTATATACTAAGTATTCTATTACTTATACATATATGTGTACATATCTATGAGTAGATAACTTAAGATATATGTATGTATTTCTTATGTGTGTATAAATATATGTATGTAGATATGTATATATATATACTATTAGGTAGAATATACGGTATATGTATGCACATGTATGTATAAATAAGACTGCATATAATAAGTATTTAGAAATTTCATTACTTGGATATATATATGCATGTACACAAAAGAAAAGAAAAAAAAAAGAAGAATAATAATAATAAAATAAAATAAATAACTATATACATATATATATATGTATATATAAAGAAGAATACATATAGTATGTATTTTGTATTTCACAAATTAAACATATGTATATATGCACACGTGAATATGTATATTCTTGTCTATATGTATATAATCTTTATTTTCATATGTATATATATATAAGTATAAGTATTCGTATATTATATACATGTGTTTTGTATTTAT
Source organism: Lumnitzera littorea (assembly GCA_024138015.1). Classification (NCBI taxonomy): domain Eukaryota; kingdom Viridiplantae; phylum Streptophyta; class Magnoliopsida; order Myrtales; family Combretaceae; genus Lumnitzera; species Lumnitzera littorea. Next base: position 62,769,715 of record JAMXBB010000008.1, read on the forward strand.
ATATTCATGTACACATGTAAGCTATTTTTTCATGTATATATGTATATATCAATGTAGTGTAAATATGTGTACAATTATAGTAGTATAAAGTATATGTATAGCATATAGTATACAAAAGTATACCAAAGATTAAATAGTATATATGATACAATAATATTTGCTAAATAAAANAAATAAATAATTAGAAAATAATAAATAATAAAAATAAAAGTAATAATAATAATTGTAATAAGTCTAAAATCTCAAAAATAGGTGAAAATAAGTAATTAAGGAAAAATACGCTTAAAATAATAAAATTATCAATTACATGATTTAAATAATTATTAAATCATAAATATATTAAGAAAAAGCTAAAATTTATATTTTATAATTTTTTTAAGTTAAAATAATAAATTTTATGATATTTTTATATCACAGTTCAAACAGCGAGTCACAATGTTCAAAACGGACCTTGCTATAAGAAAATACGCTTGAAAACGATCAAAATGGACTATAAGTTCATAACAATCCGAGCTAAAACGAAAAAGTTATACGCGATTCGATAAAAAACTGGAATCGACAATTTTGCGTAACTAGGTGAAGTAAATCTTACAAATTATGATACTAGTTTAGCTTTAAATTCCCAAACTTACAAATTTTTATATTCCTTATTCTTAGGTTATCTTGACCTTGACCCCGAGCTGCCACTAAATTATTACGACCCTTAAGTTACCTATGGCTAAGTGAGTTTTTTCCTAATGATTCCATACTTGCTTGTGTTTGTAATTAGTGAATATAAATTATGATTAATAATTGAATGTTGTATAGGGTTGGGTTATGCTTATATATGATAATTGATTGTTAACGGTGAATTTACTTTATATTACAATAATATATTGATTGTTGCATAGTAGATTTACTAGGAACTGATTGTTTGTGACCTTGATTGATTACTGAATAATAAGACCTAATTTTACTCGACTAGAAAAAGTTAACTTGAAACACGCATAATCATACACCACATAATTATTTCCAACCATCACATTACACGAAGGTAACAAGAGGCCATACATAGGTTGATTATTTGATTGTTATATATTTCATATGGTGCAAACGTGCAATATGACCTTACCTTGACCTACGAGATTACTAAGCATTGGAGGTGCTAACTACCCAGTTAAGGGTCGAGTCTAGAGGCCTTCGTTTAGGAGTGAGTAAAGGTTGCATGAACCTACTCACAATCATATGTAGTACTCGTTTTTGATAAAACTGATAATGGATATACCATTATGTTTTAAATATGAAACACGGAGTTTCGTTATGAGATAAGTTCTAGTATGATACTTGGATCTAACTGTACAGATGTATCTCCAATCTTGACTTCGGAAGGCGTTAAATTTGAGTTGCATGTAGTATTCGGTCACCTACATGTATTTGTTTGGCATACTGGTTGATATGCATTCATTTGATTGAACTTAATTGTTGTATAACTTGATTGCTATATCGTTGAGGGGATTATCTCACTAAGCTAGTTAGCTTATACCATTGTAGTCTTCTTTCGCAGGTTGAGTTGTTCGTAAAGTCAGGCCGTCGCATGCCCAAGGTTAGTTGTTCATTAGGGGGTTGATGTGGGAGCAAGCTGTATTCAGAGTGTTCACATGATAGTTTATCTACATTATAGATCTGAATATGTGATAAACTGATATTAGTTTGGTTATGTTTTATATTTCTATATCTTATTATTGTTATCATGAAATGATATTACTTACGCTTGCGCAACTCTTGATTGTTAGTTGTAGCTATAGCCTTGTGTATCGTATAAAGGGTCATCGATTGTAAGGGAATTCAATCTACAATCCTTTGTATAGTATACGGCGATTGCTATGACTAACCCCCTCGAGTCGTAATAGTTTAGATTGAGACACAAAATTCTTGAGCTTTTTTAGAAGACACTTTAGAGAAGACTTGGAACTAAACTTATGTTCAGCTTTAGTAGCTACCCTCAAATTGATGGCTAAACTAAAGTGGTAAATAGGATGCTAAGCAATTTACTCTAAGTTGTCATAGGAAAGAATTTAAAAGATTAGGATTTGTATCTACCAGTTGTAGAGTTTACATACAACTAAACTGTCCATAATACCATTGGGAAGACACCTTTGGAGGTCATCTATGGCTTCAATCCCACTATTCCCCCAAAATTAATCAATACCCCCATAGCTACTGAAGAGAGTCAAATTGGAGTTGCTAAGCCCAAGAATTGCATCAAATCATGGCAAGAAAGGTCACTAAGTTTAATCAGAGACAACAAGAGATCGGTAGTCATGGCCATCGAATTGTTTCTTTTCGACTAGGTGACATAGTATGGATTCACCTCAATAGAGAAAGATTTTTGCACTTGAAATAGAGCAAGCTATCTCCATGACCCAATGGTCCATTCATAGTCCTGAAGAAAATCAACTGCAATACCTATTAGATTGAATTATCTAAGAACTATGGTGTTTCCTCCATCTTCAATGTGTCCGACTTGATTCCTCATTAACTAAAAGAAGACCTAGCAGATGCTAAGACAAAGCAAGAGCTAAAAACCTCTTTGGATTTGGGGAAAAATCTTTCTAACACCTAGGCAGATGATAAGAACCAATTCCTTAAACCAATCATATGCAGTCGAGCTAGAGGACTGCAAGGACTCATATGGAGAATACTAGCTCGAAACTCCACTCGAGACGAGGATTCCTATTCCGATCTCCATCTTTTACACTACAGCTGACCTGAGTGCCAAGTTCTCGTAAGTGCCAATATAGTTTTCGAGATGCTAAGCAATCATGCTGACTTGTTAAGCATATATGCCAATCTACCAAGTAGCCATGCCTATTACCGAGCTCTTACCATGATCCAAGTGGTATCTAAGCTGACTAACTTATAGACCAAGCCAAGCTACCGAGACATATGACTTAAAGAGTTACCCCAAACTTTGAATATCTCTCATGTACTCGAGCTCTAACCTGAACAAGATTAGAATCTACACAATTCTCAAGCCTTCTTCTAACATCCCTTAAGCTTATTCTTATAGCTACAAGACTGCTCCAAACTCCCATATTAACAAAACCAGCTTTTATGCATAGCACCATTCACCTACGAACACGTATCTTCTAGCACTTTATTCTAGAATGATTCTCTACTTTTTCGTATAGTGTATTATTTGCTATTTTTACCCCTTTTAAGAATGTTATAAGAATCTTTTGTACATTATCCATTTTTTCTTTTCCTTATTTATTGTAACCCTAATTGATATCATATAAATATCTTACTTCCTTGTACGCAGACAACACATTGCATTATTGATTATTAGAAGTTTCCTTTCCTAAGTAACCTTAATGTTCTCGTTTATCTCTTAACTCTTATTTATTCCCTTTAATAAGGAGTCATGGTAAGTGACCTTAGTTTTGCATTCATAAGTCATATCGAGTGCTTGGATTAGGCTAAGTAAGATCAATTCATTCTTGCTCATTATGGTGCTTCTTAGTGTGTATGACCTCGAAGATGCATTAACCAAAGAGAGCGAGCTTGAAGGAGGAAGACATACTGTGAAAATTGAAGCCTAGGAGGAAGAGGAGACCTACATTTATGTTAACTAGGGTGAGGTGATGACTTTAGTGCTAAGGTAAGTGCTAAGCTCCTTGCCTAGCTTTAAGGAAGACTAGAGAGGGAATCTATTTCACACCAAATGTACCATCAAAGGTCAATTGTGCATGATTGTAGTAGATGGTCAATGTTATTGCACAATCCCTTATGTAAAGGTTAGGATTGCCAACCTCCAAGCACCCCCAACCTTATAAGCTACACTAGCTACATGGTAAGGGTACTCTGCACATTATAGAGCAAGTACTTATATCATTCAATGTTAAGAATGTGCATAGGGGCAAGGTAGTATGTGATGTTGTCCTTATGGGAGCTTCACATTTGTTGTTAGGGAGACCTTAGTTGTTTGACCGTGTTACTTATGATGGATACAAGAATACTTATGCCTTTATTAATGATGGGAAGAAGATTGTATTGTAACCTATGACACCAAGTCAAGTAAATGAGATACACAGTCAGCTCACCCCAGCTAACAAGAAAAAGGCATTAGTAATGAGTCGATGAGAGCTTTAAGCTATTAAGAAGGCTAATGAGCCTATGTTTCTATTAATTAAGAGATTGTTAAAGATAAGAGATTTGGAAGATGTACTAGAAGAGGTTCAAAAATTGATTGATGAATTTTTCCTAATTACTAATCACTTCTTATTACCTTTCATTTCCTTAATCTTTCTCCAAATTTTTCCTAATTAGTTCATTATGTAAACAAAAGGGTCTTTATTTATTTTTTTTTGAAAGTTGACCTTGGTCAAAATGTTGACCAAGTCAACATATGTTGACTAAAGTTAATAATTTGAAAAGTCAACAAAAGTGTTCTTTTCATTTGAAGAAAATATCTTCTTCTCATGATTTCCTTTCTTTTCTTTTCCTTTAGCATTTCCTTTTCCTTTAGCCGTCCACTTCTTTACTACTAGACCCCACCTTCTTCTTCATTCCAAAAAACAAAAGAAACAAAGTAAAATCCCCTCCTCCATTGTCGTGAGCTTCCCTTCCCCATTTCACTTTCATCACTTCTCTTTTTGTCTCCATAATTCCAACATATATTAAGGTATGTGTAAACCCTACTTTTAGTAGGCCTAAGATTTGATTAAGAGTACCTTCCGAACGTTCCTAAAGATCAACTAAACCAAAAACCTAAGTTCATATTTAGAAACGAATTAAATTTTTACAATTCAAAAGCCAATTGTCGATAAAACCCGAGCTTGAAAAACCGTGAGCTCTAAAGCTACTTAAAACCCTAAACCTTAAAACCATTAAGGAATTTTAACCCTAAATAATTAATCGATAATTTAATTTGAATAATTTCATTTAACTTTAGAAAATTTCACAATTCTACGAAAATCAAATCGTAAATCACAAAACAATGTAAGATAAAAATCCTAAAACAATTTTCTATAAGGCTATGCCCTTATCTTCATGCATAAGCCTTACATATAAATAAGTAGAGCAACCAATCACCTTAGATAACTTATCAATTGAGAGTTGGAATCATTTATCAATTGATAACTTATCAAAATCTAGTGATAAGACAATTTCCTTATCACCTCTTCACTTATACTACATATGGACAAATTTTCACAAGAAATCATGAGCTTAACTTTAATAAAGGTGACAAGACCACTCCATGACATTAAAAGACTTCCCATGGCAGATCTAAAAAGGGGAGAAAGGGGGGCCATGCATTTATCATTCACCCATCAATCACTTCTCCTTACACATCACTATTCACCCCTTAATGCTTACATCATCAAGAGTTGCAATTGTTGACTTTTTGTAAGCTTTAAGACAATACTTTCAAGGCATTTAAACACTCCTTCTCTCTTCATTCCAACCGGCCACACTCTTCCCCATTTCTCTCACTTTCAACTTTACTTTCACTTCATCTTTCTCTCTTTTGAAACAAACATAGAAAGGGGAAACAACTTTACCCCACAAAATCCATTTTCTTCCATTTTGAAGCTTCAACTCACGGCATTTTTTTTTCTTTGTTCATGTGCCATTTTCTTTCATCATTTAAGATCATCTAAGACCATTAGAATCTTCCATAAACCCCTTTCCAAAAGACCAAAGGATTCGGGTTTCAAAAGGTAAGCAAAAAGGAGGAAGCAAAGTTAAAGGCTTAAGAGGAACCTTAGTGCACAACCACCAAACTTTGTGTTAAGGACGAGTAAGTGATTCTTGTGATGTGTGGATTAATATTTATGTTAGAAGACTTGGATTTCTGGAAGATATGAGTAAGGTTTGAGTTGTTATAGCACAAAAATTCGTTTTAAGAAACAAACCCTAAAACCATTACATGAAGTTGAAATATGAGCATGTAAAGTTGGTGTTTTGTATGGACATTTGTTTAATGCTTTGAATGGAAGATTTTAAGCTAAGGAAATCTTGAAATGAGAACTTTAATGAAGGGTAAGCATGCTGGACGTGAAGGTTCCATGATCATTTGAATGTTGATTTTGTTTCCATTAAGTTAAACATGCTTAAATCTAGACTTAAGTTAAGGAAAAAATTCATCACATGAAGTTTTATGAAGAAATCAACTTTGTATGACATGAGCTATGATATGGAGGTTTTATGAAGTATTAGATCTTTTATTTCTTTATGTGGAGCATGAGTTAAAGGATCATTTGATGGAAGGAAACTTAAGTTAAGAATTATACACAAGTAGTTAAGTGCATAATCTACCACCTACACTTAAGGAAATGATGAAACAAGTTGAAAAACCAAGTAAGGACCCCTTAGGACCAACATGAACAGATCTGGAACGTGGGTAAATGAGGCCTAAAAATATGATAAAAGTGAAAGAACAAAGTGAAAAGATTAACCAAAGCAAGTATGATTAGCATACAAAGCCTAAAACTCAAAACCGGGCCTAAAACTCTCAAAATAAGCTTAGAACTCTAAGATGGGCTTTCAACAAAAATCTGACCAGCAACTTAAAGTACCAAGAGAAGTTGTTTTGAAGCCCATAAGAAATCCACCTAAGGCCCCATAAGCCCACCAAAGTCATTAACTTTAGTTTGAACCAAAAACAAGCCCATTTGATAACTTAAGCCCACTAAAAGGCCCAAGAAGTGGTTGTTAGCCTTAAGAATATAAATCAAAGTTGTAAATCTGATCTCAAGGAGTATTTTAAGCTTAGGATAAAATCTAAAGACCAGGCCCAAAGAATTTCTTAAGTTATTAAAAAGCTCAATTACCAAACAAGGCCCAAAAACATTACAACACATGAGGAACGCTACTGTTCTGACCCATGGACAGAATTGTATACCTCATTTCGAAAATCTAACCTTACCACGTTAAAGTACACTCGAAAACGATGAAGATTGACTATAAGATCATAAATATCGGATTTAAAACGAAAAAGTTATACGCAATTGAACTTTAGGTAAAAACCAGGAAAAATTTCAAAAACTAGTCAAGAGTATAACTTAAGGAAAATTTACTTAGTTTCTTAAGTTTGTTTCAATTCCTTATAAAAAAATTATTTCAATGACCAAGGGACACTATTTACGGAGACGACTTGCCTCCGGATTATTTTGACTGACCCACATGACAGAGTGAGTAAATTCCCGATGACTCTTTACTTGATTGTGCTTGTAGAAATAGATGCACCTAAACTTATATATATGAATTTGGATGCTTGTGGGATATGGGAGATGCATGTGTATGAATTTGTGGATGAATCTGATGACTTGTTAATTATATATAATAATGGGAATTGTTTGTACGAATATCTACATGTGAATTATATGGAATGAAACTGGTTGATCACCCTAAAAATCAAGTTAATTGCTTATATGATTAAGAACTCAAAATGAATCATGCATTCCCCATATTGCATACGGATAACACCGACTGCCGCTTCACGCAGAAGATGGGAAAGGACTCACAGGAATACGAGTTTCCTGTAGGATTGGGCACTAGCTACGCCAGCATATATATTGAGTCTCTGTCTTAAGCTGATAGGCTTACTAGGTGCCGAGAGACGCCAACCGTCGGCGAGGGGCCGAGTCTTGTGGCTTCTGCTTAGGGCGTGTGTTTGTGGACTGTGGGGGCCACCACATCGCTAGACTTGGGATTTTAAAAGATACGATTTGATTTTGGTAAAGGAAGTATATATATATATATATATATATATATATATGTATATATGTAGAGTCTTGTTTTGGTATAAGCACAATAGTGCAAATGAAATAAAACCCAAGGTCTAGAACCCGGATTTTGGTTTGGGTCGGTTAATTATCTCCAAACCCTGACTTCAGGGGGCGTAATTCTGAGTCGTATGCGGTTCCTAGGTCACTGCATGCGTTGTTTGGCATACTGGTTGTTCATGCATTCATATGATTGTGCATATAATAAATTTCTGCTATGTGGTACTGATGAAGGCATTTATCTCACTAAGCGTAAGCTTACTCCCCTATAGATTTTTGTTGGTGCAGGAGAACCTCTTCGTCAATCCGGGCCGAGGCATGCCTGTGGTAAGTCTCGAGTAGAGACGGGTTGGAGCGATCAGAGAGCGAAGAGGATATTTTGTAATAGATTATAGATATTTAGATACTTTTATGTATTTATGCATAACTTAGATTTTATGCAGTTCCGTTATGAACTGCATTTGTTTATAATATTATTTTGGTGTGGGTCTCACGAGCCCACACAATTAGTTAAATTATAACATAAAAGAAATTTTAGTTTAATTTGCTCTATATTACTAGTCTATGGGCCTAGTAGTAACGTAGAGTGGAAGGAGCCTTGTGTGTCGTATGAAAGGCCTATGATCAGCAAGGGAGTTGATAATAGACCTTTATACGGTATACGGCGACCTATCACGACAACGATATTGTTGGGTCGTTATAGTATGTACTTATGATACTATGTCTTGCTTCATCTTCTTTACTAGTTAGAAAAAGAGTTAGGTTAGGTTAAGTAGTTATGTGTTGTATATATATATATATATTGATTTAGGCTTAAAGTTCAAATCTTTACATATGGAAGTGTGTAAATATATAAGGATGATAATGGACTAATGATGTAAGCAACGATGTCATTAAATGATTGCATAAGCCATGACATCATCAAAAAGATTACATGAGTCATGACATCATCAAAAAGATTACATGAGCCATGACATAAGCATAAACTTGTAGAAGAATAGATTATAAGATGACATAAGAATATAACCTATATATGTATACATGTACTTAGGAGTCGAAGATCCTTTAAACCCTAATACACTTCCTAGATTGAATTAAACTTAATCAAGTATGTGAATTAGTAGTACTAATGTAAAATTTCTTAAGTGTAAGAATCAAATAGCTAATTCAATCATTAAATCCTAAACTAGGGCGTAAACATAAGCAATGAGAATAATTAAACTTCAATAAGATAAAATTTCAACAAATTTATCCTATATCGTAAAACACGGGTCTTAACGTCCAAAACGGACATCACCGTGTGAACGTGCATTCGAAAACGATAAAAAATGACTATAAATTTGTGAATGTTGAAAATAGAATGAAAAAGTTACATATGATTAGCAATTCAGTTTAATTGATTAAAGGCTAATAGTAATCTAAGTAGAATTGGGTAGATAGATATCTAGAACAATTAGTTGAGTCAATTACTTATTATCCCTGTTATCTCATAACGATCAGGTGATCCTGACGAGGGCAAGGACCTTCCGATCGGTTATTACGACTAGAGCAAGTTATCATAGTCAAGTGAGTACTCCCGATGACTCTATACTTATTTATGCTTGTAGTTAGTGCACTTAAATTGAATATCAATAACTTGATGCATGGGGTTTTGGGATATGCGTGTCCTTGATATTGATTGATTATTGTAAGAAATATTGTTAAATATAATAATTGATGATTTGATGGTATGATTGATTTTTATATGATTTGGATGGTTTGCTGATATTGATTGATCGCCTCGTAATTTGACCTAATTATATTTGGCTTATCTTAAATTAAAAGGGTCATGCATTATCCATGCATTGCATTTACTTATTCCGGTCGTCACTTCACGCAGAGATAAAAAGAGGCCTTACGGGGGTTGTTTATATATATTAAAGTGTTTCTGTATGATGCACTCGTATAACATGACCTTACCCAAACCTACGGGCTTACTAGGCGATGGAGATGCCAACCATATGGTTGAGGGTCGAGTCTAAAGATCTCTGCTGTAGGGTGTGAGTGTAGACTACGGGGGCCACCTCATCGCTAGGCTTAGGACTTTGTGAACTACTGAATTTTTTAGAAATGGAAATGTATTTTTGTGAAATACGGAATTCAAAGTTATGGGTAAAAACCTAGGTGCTAGAGCCCGGTCATGATTAGTGCCGATGAATCTCCAACCCTTATTTCAGAGGGCGTTAAAATTCGATATTATATGCAGTACCGGTCAACTACATATATTGTTTGGCATATTGCGTATACATGCATTCATATGGTTGTAACAATTTGTTTGATAACTTGTTTGCCAGTATGGTACAAGGGATAGCTCACTGAGCTCTTGTAATTTATGCCCCAATAGTCTTTCTTTTACAGGTTTACATACGATGGGATTAGGATAAGTCTCGAGTGCTGAGTGCGAGATGAAGATATCTACATTAGTATTAGAATTAGTTGAGATCTTTATAGGTGAATGCATAAATATTTTATGTAGAAAATATTCACATGTTAGAATTTGATATAGTTTAATTTTTCCTACAGTTTTGTAATGTTGGTATATCCTGTCCTATTATTTAGTAGGGGATACCGATTCTCTGCGGTTCTGAGGAACTATAGGATATCGAACACCCATAGTTATTTATATTTGTATTTTATAGTAAATTAATTATTTAAAAATCAGTAACCTTAGTGATTTATTATTTAGAGTCTTGCAATCTCTGACTTGCAAGATGGTTTTCATATCATGGGTGCACATATGTTATGGAAATTTTAGGTAATCCTATTAGGCCTCCTTTAGGGTTTGATAGTTTACCTATTATCATAAGGTTAAATTATTATTATGCCTTGTACATTAACCTTATGCCTCATAACTAAAGGTAAATTATTCTTTAATGACCTTGTGTTATTATCCTCTTTCATCTCTGATTATTCCACAATGATGTCATGTGTAGAGCTTAATGCCAAACACTGAATCTTAAGATCTTCATCATAGGGCTTAGGTGTTTGGTTATTCTTACAAAAGGACGTACTATTATTAATCATTAACCAACACCACATCACTTAGGTGGGGTACTTACCTATTGCCTTTATTCATTGAGGATTCACATAATCCTTCTTCATGGTTACATCTTTACCTCATTTAATGTCGATTTTAAGGGCATAAGATCTAAAGCTTAGATTTGCTAAACATTTCCATAAGGCATTCAAATAGTATCCTCAAAATAATGTACATAGAGCTCCTCAATTACATGATTCAATCACAAGTCATCAAGAAACTTAAATATATTATGGCCAAGTCATATTGCCAAGTGCTCCTTGGAATTTTACACAACACCTTAATTCTCATTCACAACTCCAATTTCTTAACTTTGTCTTCATTGATTTAGCAAAGTTTGGATTCCACTTGGGTGGTGCCTTTCGTCAGGATAACCCATCGTTATTCTAGCACTTCTCAATATCTTAATCTACAAAAGTCCTATAATGCCGTACTCCACATTAATCTATTGCTAACTGTGAGTAATGCCCAACAACTTCAACCTTCATATTATGGTCCATTATCTATAGTTTCATTCCTCCTCTGGCTATCAATATTTATCCATACTTCTTGTCTCAATTTGTTTGTTTCATTAAAAATTCATTTATTACTTTAGTATCTCTACAACTAAACCATCATGTCTATTACTAATGACTAAAGTCCATATCTTAATAGGCAACAACTCACAAAATCTCCAATCTTATTAAATAATATTTTGGGAGATTACAATTCGCAAAATAGTATTTATGCAATAAATTCCACCAGGATAAATCCACTTAGGTAAACATACATTAAACAACATCATTTTTTAACAATTCCCTAAAACACTAGAGTAGTTTTCATTCTCATACACAACTTCATAATTCATACTTATCAACTTGTTCAATCAACAAAATCAGATTTGGATCCAACTATTATATCACCTCTTTCAATCTCCACCTAGGTTATTAAATTTCCAACTCGAACTATTGTTGGAATCATAAAAAACAACAAACCTCAAATCAAAGTGCTTCAAACCTTCAATCCATAATTAAGATATCCTTGCACTCTCGATCTCTAACACATATATTTCTTCTTAATTCAACGCAATCAAGAACATTTCCTTATGTTCCATTCCAATAATTGCTCCTTATAGCATTGGTTAGACACTTAGAACTCACATTTACGTGCCTTTTGGGGGTCATTTCTTCAACGACATCTTGTTTGGGGGAGGGGTTCAATAATTAAGGGGTATACGTACATATAACGTAGACATATTAACCATAAGTGATATTATATATAATATATGATCTAGAAGTCTAAGTCTTTTAATCTTTAATCTTGATTCTACCTAAGTTCTACCCCATCATGCCATTTGGTAGGCTTTTCCTATCTTTGACGACTTATAGCTCCGATACCACTTCTGTTAAGTGTAAACCCCGCAAATTTCCTAGATAAGAGGTTAGGAGTTAATATGATTTCCCAAAAGATACCTTTAGTATTGGTAAGATAACTCACCTTAAACCTAAAAGACACTCTCAAAAACCCGAACTCAAAGTCATAAAACCCTAAATGGCAGTCTAAGCCCTAGTTTGACCCCTACACTCAAAAGCCCTAAAATCCTATAAACAAATGCCAATGACTAATGTTAACTCCCAAGGTCAAACTAATCAAATGAAACTAACCCTAAACCCCAATGGGAAAGAAACTGATAGTCAAAGCCCACGAGAGCTCCCTAAAACCGATAAAGGGTAAACTAAACCAAAAATGAATATTGATATTGATAACCCTAACAATGAATTCAAAACCTTAAAATGAATATTATAATCCTTAAATCAACCTTCAAACACTAAAATCTTAATTGAAACCCTAATATGTATGAGCTTTAAATTATAAAATCCTAATCTATAATCGAAAACACTAATTGAACTATTCAATAATCAGAGACTAATCACTTAATTACCTTAAAACCCTAATCTACCCTCTAAAACGTGCTCTAACAACAATAATTGTCTCAATTCCTTAAAATGATTAGATAAGATTACTCAATGGGCTTAACCAACTTAATTTGACACATTAAACCCTAAAATATGCTTAATTTGTGCCAAGTGTACTAGTAATTAAGATTAAGAAACTTAATTACACCTTAATTTGCTAATTAAAAGAATGATTAATCATATGAAACCAAAGTGATTATATGAAAATATCTTCTTGAGAATGCTAATGTTATAATTAAGGAGATAATATGAACTTTGTAAACTTTCGAATCCGAACTCGAAGTCAAATATAAGAGTTAATAGGTAACCCTTAGAACCACTCAAGATATAATAATAAATCATATAATAATAAAATCCATAAATAAAATGATTAAACCCTAAATAATAAGTCGAAAAACCCTAAAAAGAGTAAAGCCCTAAAACCTTAATCATATGTATAAAACCTTAATACATTGGAAACCTCAAAATGATTGGAAAATATCAAAAAACTAAGTAAAATCTTAATTGGAAGTCCAAAACCCTAATTTAACTAATAAACCCTGAGTGTATCCTTAAATTATTCGCTAATCACAAAGAAAACACTAATTTGTCCTAAATAATAAAGGACCGTGACAAATGAAGTAATATAGGTCAATGAATTTAATTGAAATGATAAAATATGGTAAGACCCTACTTATACCCTAATTAGGCATTATTGCTTAATTAAGTACAATCACAATTAATTAGCTTAATTTCTCTTTAATCCATCTACCAACTCTCATTACATCTTAATTAGTAGCAAGTCAAACTCAATTAAAAACAAAAGACAAAGGATTAATTGAGATTAAAGGATACTTGTCCTTAAGGAGAAAAAATTCTCCCTCATTTAGCAAAAAACAAATAAGATACAATAGTACCAAGAAGGTACTATGTACCCTTATCCCAAGATAGCCACCTCTTGTCCTCCTTAATCTACCTTTAATATTTGTCATTTCACCTCTCCAAAACCCTCATTTGAAACCATTCTTCACACATAGAAAACTCTAAAAACCACTATCAAGAAACCCAAACAAAAACCATAGGAAAAAAGGGAAGAAAACAAAAGGAGTTATCGGACCCCTTTACACACCTTAGCACCTTTTAGCCTTACCACCACGATACGCTTCCAAATGACAGGCTACCACCACTAAAAGATTTCACACATAGCATAGTTTCTTGCCGACAAACATTTTCCCTCAAAGAAGTTAGTTTTGACTTCATTTTTGAGTAGAAAAGTTAGAACTTGTACATACTAATTTAAGGTAAAACACACCTCACTTAAGTTTTCTACTTATACTAGTTTTACCAATGGTATCTTGAGAGTTTAGGATTAGAAATACTAGAAAAATATGTTATAATCATATACATGTCATTTTAGAGTCATATAATTAAACCTTCATTCATGTACTTAGCAAGTTTGTTACTTACATTCTAGAAGGGCAAGAGATAGTTTTATGTAGATAACTTGAAAAGATGTTGATTAAACTCCATGAAACCCTAAGTACCATCCATGCCATCCCCTCTTTGATGTGTATCCATCTTGTTTTCACCATGTTAGGTGATATTATTAACTTAAAACAAATATAAATGTGATTAAGATAAGGAAACACACTAGAATAAGTATTGGATGAAAAATGTTAAAGGAAAGCCTAGAAAAACCTTACTTGGCCACCACTTTCACAAAAGTTTCAAATCTATAAATTTTAATTTATTAGGTTAATAACATCTTTGTTTAGTGTTAATTATGATTTAGGATGTAATTAACCAAGTTAAGTAGGCCAATGATGAGTTAATGGCTTAAACTAGTTAAGTTGTTGATTAAGGCCTTAGGAATAGTGTTAAAACCCCCATTAATGAAATGAATCAAATCTAAAACACTTAGTAAAATGGGTTATTTAGTGGATCCATTAGGATATTTAGCCCATTGGATAAGTTAGAATCGAATTTAGGGTTATAGAATGCAAATTAAGCCTAAATTAGCTTAGTTAATGATTAAAGTTTTAAAAATATGATTATGAGCCCAATAAATGAAAAGAACCAGATTTGAATCTTAATAAAAAATGGACTTATCTTAATGCCTTTAGTGGGCTTAACCTAAAATAATAAGTGGAGTTGGGCTTAAAGCCCAAAAATGCAAGATATGCCCAAAAACTCTTAAAAGAACTAACAATTGAGCCCAATACCATAGTGATCATATATGAACCCTAAATTAAAAGGCTTATAAAATAAAATATAAAAGGTCTATTAAGTCCAAAAGCCCATTAATGGCATACCCTATAGGCCCCTTAGTATCCTAAGCCTTAAACTAGTAAAAAGGGCCCATTTAGGCCCATAAGAGTAATTTTAGGGGTCAAATTAAAAGTTATGGAATTTGTTCTGAAAATTAAACTTAAAATACTTAAATAAAGGCCTAAAAGGTCAAATGTTAAACCTAACATCCAAAATCAAGCCTAAAGCCCAAATGTAGGCCTAAATCCTAAAGTAGTCAAATCAATACCATTGACCAATGAATTTGTTTGGCCTAAACCAAATTCTTACAAGTCTAAACACCTTAAAAGGACTTCACTAAATGAAAGAACATTCAAAATGGTATGAAATTGACTATAAGAAAGCAAAAAACAGACCTAAAATAAAGAAGTAGTGAAAACAAGTTTTAACTATACTCGGGATCAAGGCGAGTTTCAGTAATTAGGTAGACTTTTAGGTTCTTCAAGAAACCCTCACCCAATTACTTACATATACATTATTATTATGTTTTAGGTGGCTTAATTTCTAATTCAAGAGCCCCAAAGATCAGGACAAATAGGCAAGTAGGCTAAGTGAGGGAGTTTCAATGAATTGCTACTTGCTTGTGTTTGATAATTGCTTGATGTTCTGTTGCTTGCACTTAGTTGTCTATTGAGTGACTGGTTTGTTCTGTCTAGCAACATCCATGTGATCGCCTTATTAAAATTGGTAAGTTAAATATTTAGCCAAAATAACTAGATATACCTTCTGCATGTTTGTGATCCATTAGTTACAAACTATGATGTCTATAGCTTTGCTAAATTTTTTGAAAAATTTGCTAAAATACATTTTTGAAATCCTTTATGATTCAAAGAAAGATTTATGAACTTAGTGAATACTTATAGTAGTCTCTTATGACATTTTACTTGTTGAGGCAAAGCTAGTAGACCATCTTTAATTGATTGATAGCGAATTACCCGAGTTGAGACTCGCATGGTTTAGCCCGTAGGGCATTATATTGATTTTTTTATAGTAGATAGCCCTAGATGGGATCCATCTAATTGATTAGTATGGTATTTTCAGCTAGGGTAATAGTCGAGTTCCGTCTATTGGGACGGTACTTACAGACAACTTCATATGAGTAAGGTGAGGTGTCTTATGTAGTTAAGTATGGAGGATAATCAACATGTAGATAATGTAAATCTATACCTTCCATACTTCTAGAGCCCCATAGATGTGTTACTTGCATTCACCACATGTGCAATCATTTTGTATGTAGCTAAACTGCATGTTTGTTAATAATGCTTGATAACTTACTTGAATGGTAGTAGTGAGAGACGAACTCACTAAGCTTTGGTCTCCCTAACAGTTTATTTTTGCAAGTAACCAAAAGTTGAGATTGAGCTAAGATCAAAGTGCATAGTGTTCCTTAAGCGTTTAGATTAAACGGATAAGATTAATTTAATAGATTGTGTTAGTTAAGCTAGATTTTTACAATATTTAGTAACCCGTGATGTCTTTGAAGTTTGATTATCCCGTCATATTGTTTGGTAGGTAATTCCGACTCTTTGCGGTCTTGGTAGATTGTAGATTGTTGGGTTACCCAAGTTGCTTATATAAATAAGTAAATATAAGTAAAATGAATAAGCACCCTTAGAAACTTACTAGTTAGAGTCTTGTAACCTCTAACTTGCAATGTGGTTTTTATATCATGGGTACACACGTAATAAGAAGATTTTAGGAAAAACTACCAAGACCCCCTTTGGGGCATTACATCAAGACTTAAAGGGTACTTAATAGAATTACCTAAAATCTTCATATCACATGTGCACCTATGATAGGAAAACCACCTTGTAAGCTAAAGATTGTAAGACTCTAATTAATTAATCACTAAGGCTTCCAATTTTTAATTTATTAACTTATCAGAAAATATAGTTAACTATGGATATCTAATATTCCACAGTTCATTAAAATCATAGAGAATCAGTATCTTTTACCCAATAGTAAAATAGGGTAATCATTTTTATGAACTACGACAATTATTAAATGATACAAAAGATTTACATATAAACACTTCCTACATAGGGTGTTTCTATGCTAGCTATACATTTTCTAACTTCCTTTAACTCCCTCTTACATATCTTAGATTTGCATTCTATAATCAAACCTTATCGTACTCTTAACTTAAACGTACCCTAAGTTGAAGTGAGACGACCTTGAGTCGACCGAGCTGAAGTGAGCCAACCCCGAGTCAAAGTGAGGCGACCTTAAGCCAACTGAGCCAATCTAAGCCGCCTAACTCGATCGAAGCCAATTTGAGTTAACCCAGTTTGTTTGTTTGTTTGTTTGTTTTTTATTTATTTGTAAATGTTATAAATGAGAAAAAGAAAAAAGAACAAAAGAGAAAAAACAAAAAAGGAAAATAGTCTATTTATTTATTTTTATTTTAATAGAAATAGATAGAATAAGTAAAATAATAAATAAAATAAAAATAAAAATAAATAATTAAATAGAAAGAATAAAGATTATTATTTCTTTTTGTTACTTAGAAAATTGATTTTTCAAAAATAAAATAAAAATGAATCAACCATTTTTCAAATTAGGATCATTTAGAATTTCTAAAAAAAAAAAAAAAAATTTAAGGCCCTTTAGAAAATTTTCTTAAATAAATCAAAATGAAACTAAAAACAACTCAACTCATTAAAGTTTTCATTAAAAAGAACTACGTACGTCTAATTTTGAATAATAAGTACGTAGACACCTACGGAATGATGGTAAAAATATAAAAAAAAAAATAATAATTTTCCTTTTTCTTTAGTTTAGATTATTTTTTATCCAATTATGGTAACTAATTACTAAGTTCTATCTTTTAAAATTAAAAGGTGATTTTTAAGTTTAATTCTAACTTTAAAAAATTAATGGTACCCATAATGGTTCAAAATTCCTAACCTTCGGATCCATGATCTCTAGTTTCAAAAATTGTTTTACAAAATTGGTTTTTCTTATTAAACTAATGGCTAAGTTATAACCAATTAACCCAATTGGTTATAACTTAACTGTTTTAACCAACTCTAGTCGAATGGTGACTCCAAAGTTGTTTTCAAAATAAAAGGACTAGTTTTCTTTAAACCCTAGTCGATGGCCAGTATTAAACGGGTAAGGTTTAATACTGGTATAGTAGCCGTTTTAAAGAAAGCCTATTTTATAAAAAGAATCGAGAGGGTGAAAATCTAAGCTCGATAGCTTGGCAACTCTATTAGGGATCGTCAAGAGGGTTTAATCATTCGACTTTCCAAAATTAAAATTAAACTCTAAAAATCACCTTATTGCAATTTACATACTTATTCATTCTTTGTTTGTATCATAACTATACTCACGTTTCTACAGGTTTAGTTTTATTTGTTCTATTGTTTTGAAGATAGATATGGTCAAACTCGAGCCATCTTAAGACCTTAGGATGGGGAGCCATTGTATAAGTTTCAAGTGTAGTGGTGCAACCACTGTTTGGGGCCGATTAGGCTACCCCACTTAAACTTCGATATAACTAAGGAATCGTTTTGTAAGAAACCCGTGAGGTCACAAAGTTTAAGGACCTCTAGAACTTACCCTTCTGACATACATCCTTCAGGGTTTTAGGGCGGCATTGTTATAAAAGAAAAGACAAACTTGAAGATTCTTTCCTTATATTTTTCTAGAATTCACTCTCAGCTTTTATCTATCTTGTATGTCATACGCTTTAGGATGGGTGGGTGGGGGGGTGCCTTTGTTGTATCAAACTTGCAAGGTAGATACAGTCAAACCCCAGCCATCTTAGAACCCTAAGAGAAGGGCCATTGTGTAGGCTACAGGTGCTGTAGTGTAACCATCACTCATAGTTGATTAAGCCACCTCACTTAAGCTCAATGTGACTAATGAAAGTGTTTTTTAACAAATGAGGTCATTAAACTTAAGAACCTTTTCCAAACCTACCTTAATTTTGAGTTAATATACTACCCTTAAGAAATTGCAACCCTACTGATCATTTAAGAGTTTTAATGCAAGCAAGTTTTTGAAAATAATAGTAGGGTTGTAACTCAAGGAAGTAATGTATTAACCTAAACGATCCCAACACTTGCATATTTCCATGTGTTTTCTTTTTCTACATTGATGATTAATTGTTGTCTATGAAACATGTATAACTAAAAATGGTAGGCAACCAATAAGAGAATAATAAAAAATTGCCAGTTGCCTTAAGAATCCATGAGCAACTACTATAAGCTGAAGCTACCTACTACAAGCAGAGGGCTAGGCGTACTGAGGCCTCTAATAGGGCCTTGTTAACTCAAGTTGAAAAAAGCGAGAGAACCATGAATTGGGCTTTAGAAATGTTGGATAACATTAAAGCCTAATTGCGAGAGTTAGATTACAAACTTTAGATGTAGTTGAAGGACTTTGAGTTTCATGTACTCTGATCTTTCCAAAATAATTTGTGTTTCTCTCTTTAGTCATCCTTCGTTCTTTCCTTCTTTATAGACAATTCTTTAATAAGACTTTTCATTCTCCTTCACTAAAGGAAGTTAAAAAAAAAAACCAAAAAATAAATGATAAAAAATCTATCATTTTTATCTGGTTTCTATAAAATAAAGTTTTATCTTTTTCTCTCTTTAAAAAAAAAAGGAAAAAGAAAAAAATAAAATAAAAGTTGCTAATTGGTAAAGAAATTCTTCCAATCAAGTTCACATGGCTGATGACAAACTCGCCTCCCTAGAAAGGATGATGCATCAGATGACCCAACAATGGTAAGTTTTGTTCCCAATAATCACCACTCTTTAGATATCCCAAGATTTGAACTTGGAAAGGAGATTCTCAAATCTAGAAGAGAAAATAGCCATGTTACAAAAGATCACCACAGATCTACAAAAGGCAATAGGCCTCATGCTTAGAAGATTTCAACACCCAATGTTAAACACTGATCAAGTACCAATAAGCGCAAGTGATGAAGGAGGCCCTAGCAGAAAGAAGCCAAGGAGAAGCGAGAAAGACCAAACCTAAGGGACTTAGAGGAGACAATTCAATCAATTGAACATATCAATCACCCAACTTTTTTATCATTTGAAATCAGCAAGGGTTATAGCTTATGAAGCCCCTAATCCAAATTACAAACCATGTAGTTTTGACCCAGGAGCAAGGTGCAACTATCATATGGGTCAGAAGGGGCACTCCATTGAAAAATGCTGGAGATTGAAGAACGATATTCAAGACATGATTGATGCAAAAGTCATTTAGCCAAAGCTACAACAAGACATTCCTTCTTTAAGTCATGGGGATAGTCTAACTGAGTCGCCTAAAGCTCCATTTTTTTTTTTTGAGCTTACCAATGCCTTTTGGTAAACTCACGAGTTATTTCAAGTAGTTAGGCACTTGTCAAGATAAAGGCAAAGAAAATTGTTTTCAATAAAGTCTGTAATAGCTGGAATAATATAGTTACCTTTTCAATGAAATGATTGCAATGTTATTTAAGCAAATAAATTCCTCTTCGATAAATCAATAACTCACTTTTAAAAAGGTTTAGAATGAAAAGAGGCAAACCATTTTCCACACACTAACCTAAAACACTTTGAGAGGTTGAGTGATACAAAGGTGAGGATACTTTGGACTCATTCCTTAAAGAAGCTCCACTCTGAATGCGATACGCAGATCAAAATAAAATTAGGCATTCATTTCTTGAATCCTAAATACAACATCTCTTGTTTACCCCATTGGACTTATTTGAAGAATTTTTCAAATTTAAACCATATCGAGAACCACCTTACAATGGGGCAATTTGAAGGTTAGGGTCATTGATAACGAGAGAGGAATTAAAATTTTTTTGTACTTACTTCAGTAACATTAAATTCAAAAGAAAATTTTATTTCTCATAAGTTATGTTTTTTTTTTTTTTAAATGGGAAAGAGCAACATCCTTTTTAAACATCTTGAGCTTTTACTCACCTCACCCAATTCCATACAATAGAAATCAATGAATTTAGGACCTTAAATCGCTTAAGAGGTAAAAACTTGGTAATAGAGACTTAGGGCCAAAAGAAAGAGAAAGAAAAGAAAAAGAGCAGTGGGGTAAAGTAATAACAAAATAGAAAAAGGAAAAGATGAGGAAAAGAGGTTGGAAAATTAGGCTTAAGTGTAAGTCAAGAGCCAAATGAAAGCCATATCATATCTTAGTAGGGGCAATCAAATCAAAAGTCAAAGCCTAAATAGCCCCAAAGATGCAAAGCTCTGAATCACAGTTCCAGCTCAAAAACCTAAAATCTTTAGACCCATTTGAAGCCTCTCTCACACTTGGCCTTCCTACCCACAATATCACCCTTACATAAGTAAAAGTTCTTTTAATCTTTAAAGATAATTTATCTTTAATAAAAGTTGTTTTTGAAGCTAGGGGAAGTATATTTCTAATTATTCTTAAGGTTTTCAACTTGTACACTTAGGATTAATATTTATTTCAAAATAGGCTTTTTCATTAGTTCTTTTTGAAACCCTTGGACTTAAAGCCTAAATTCATAATGTTAAATAAAAAAAGACCTAATGGATTGATCAAGGCATATCACATGCAAAATGGACTATAATTTGGGACTGTAGTCAAGAGTGTAATCTAAGCTGAAAGTTTGCAAGGAAGTCCTCTTCGACTAAAATAGCCATGAGTTACCTTTTTAAAGATGTTTGAAATCATAAGGCCAGGCCCCACCAAACGACTTGGCATCCAAGTTAAGGGGAACATAAGAGCCCCCATGTGATTATTAAGGAAGGGTCCTTTACCTATTAGCAAACTAAAAAAGAAAAGAAAAGAAGAAGAAGAAGAAGAAGAAAAAGAGAGAGAAAGTATCTTTATTTCAAGACCATGTCGACCTAGGTTACCAAGTTTTCAGTTCATTCTCGAAAAAGAAAAAGAAGAGTTAAGAGTCTAGGCTTTTTCTCATTCTTCCCAAAATAAAGGAAATTATCCCTAATGTTTTTTTCAACATAAGTGGTCTTAAAAAAAAGGGTTTTTCTATAAATATTTTCCTTAAAATCGAGTAACGTCTTGAATAAGCTCTTGATTGGGTTATCCCGCCTTCCATCCATTCATCTCTCTTCAAGGTCCTTACCAAACCCTTAAGGTGCTTTTGTTCCTCAATTCCCTTTAGCATGCCGATAAGGCCCTTTAGGTCATCAAGATCTTTTAGCAAGCCCATAGGATGCTCAATTTCGTTTGGCAAACCCATCGGGCCCCTCTATTCACTAAGTTCCTCTCAGCGAGCTCGTACGACACTCCTCTTCATCAGTTTCTTTTAGGCTAGCCTTCTAGACACAATCTCAACTCAATCTCATTTCTAAGTATCTCTTAAGTGAGCCTATAAGGCACTTCCTCATCCACTAATCTTTCTTCAAACATTCCAATAGGATCATAAAGTAACTCCCCTCCTCATTCTCTTTAGGGTTTTTATAGGCTCATAGGGTGTTTCTTTTCCTTTTAGCAAAGCCGTTAAGATGCTTAGTTCCTTTTAGCAAGCCTATGAGGCATTTTTGTTCACCAAATTCACTCAAGCATGCCCATTTGGCCCCTCTATTCATGAAGTTTCACTTAGCAAGCCCATATGGCACCTCTCTTCATCGTCTCTTCTATCCAACCCATAAGGCATTCACTTTCTACATTTAGTGCTTAGCTAACCTTTGAAGATACAATCTTAACTCAGTCTATCCTTCCCAATATTCTCTTAACAAATCCTTAAGGAACTTCCCCTCACTAAGTTTCTCTCAAGCAAGCCCAAAAGGTATTTCCCCTCTGTTCACCAAGTTCCATAGGGCACTTCTCCTCATCATTTCCTTTTAGCACAACATTAACACCAATTTAGGGTTGCTAGTCCTCAAGAGACGCTCCTACCTAGATCAGTGAGCCTTGTGAGGCACGATTAGGTTTTAGCTTGATCTCAGTTTAGTGTTACTAGTCCTCAAGAGATGCCCCTCCTTAAGTTAGTGAGCCTTGTTAATAAGGTTCAATGGTAGAATGGCAACAAATCTTGAACAAGCAGGAAGGTTTTGATGGTGAATATGAATAGATATAACTCATTAAGACATAAACATAATCAAGGGGTTTGAGCTCGAAATAGAGTTCAATACAACTCACAAACACAAAATGTCACTCGAGATTCAAATGAGCATTAGATATAACTCACTAATTGGTTCAAATGAAGGGGTTCACCATAATCCTAAGAATAAGATTGATAAGAACACGGGAGAGATTAAAGAGAGTAAATGACACTCAATAATCCAACAAACACAAGCTCTACTAGCTCAAATACAGCCTTGCTCAAAAGAGGAAAGTTTCACTCTCTGTATATTCTTTTGTATATGTCTATATCTATCTATGTTTTTGTGTTAGTACAAGTGTTGTTATTTATAGCAAGTCTTAAACCTTAGTGGCAAAACTATAAATAACGTACAAGGCTTTAAACCCTAAAGAAACGGCCCATAAATAAAATAAGGGAAAAAATATATAAGAATACAAAACTGTACGTTTTATAGAAGTCGGCATGCAGTCACTCGGCATGTCTTAGGAGTAGTAGTATCCAAATCGGATAGGGTCGGCATCAGTCAGCACAAGTCTTTCGATGTTGTGCCAAGTGGTTTTTCACTCTCGTATCCTCGGCCTTATGATTTCTCGGCACCTTGGTTGACGATAGAGTTAAAGCTGAATGTCTATTTTCCATCCCCTCGTCATTTTAGCTGCAACTCAACCTCAGTAAGTATTGAAAGGCCTTGGCTTGGATATGGTCGAAGGCTAATTCCCATTACTTGTGAAGTACGACTAGGTTTTAGATCGATCCCAGTTTAGGGTTGCTTCTCCTTAAGAGACACTATTACCTAGGTTAGTGAGCCTAGTGAAGTACAACCAGGTTTTAGATCAATCTTAGTTTAGGGATGTTAGTCCTCGAAAGATGCTCTCGCCTAGGTTAATAAGCCTAACGAAGCATATATAGATTTTAGATCGATCACAATTTAGGGTTACTAGTCCCCGAGAGACGATCCTACTTAAGTTAGTAAGCCTAGTAAGGTACAGCCAGGTTTTCGATTGATCTTAGTTTAGCGTTGCTAATCCTTGAGAGATGCTCCTACCTAAGTCGGTGAGCCTAGTAAGGTATAACTAGGTTTTAGCCTAATGAGACATGACTGGGTTTTAGATCAATCCCATTTTAAGGTTGCTAGTCCTTGAGAGACACTCTCTCTTAGGTTAGTAAGTGAGCCTAGTGAGGTACAACATTGTACTAAATCAATCTTAGTTTAGGGTTAATAGTCCTCGAGAGACGTTCCTGCCAAAGTTAGTGAGCCTAATGAGGTATGACCAGGTTTTAGATCAATCCCAATTTAGGGTTGCCAGTCCCCAAGAGACGCTCACACTTAGGTTAGTGAGCCTAGTGGGGTAGGACTAGGTGTTAGATTGATCCCACATTAGGGTTACTAGTCTACAAGAGATGCTCCCGCCTAGGTTAGTGAGCCTTGTAAGGTACGATTAAGTTTTAGAATGATCGTAGTTTAGGGTTGTCAATCTCCAAGAGATGCTCCCGCTTAGGTTAGTGAGCCTAGTGAGGCATGGCTAGGTTTTAGATCGATCCCAATTTAGGGTAGCTACTCCTTGAAAGACATTCTCGCTTAAGTTAATAAGCCTAGTGAGGCATAACTTGGTTTTAGATCAATCCCAAATTAAGGTTGCTAGTCCCCGAGAGACGCTCTTGCCTAAGTTAGTAAGCCTTGTAAAGCACGACCAGGTTTTAAACCGATCCTAATTTAGGACTGGTAGTCCATGAGAGACACCCCCGCCTATGTTAGTGAGCCTAGTAAGGTACGACTAGGTTTTAGATCCATTCCAGAATATGGTTACTAGTCCCCAAGAGATGCTCCTACTTAGGTTAGTAAGCTTTGTGAGGTATGACTAGGTTTTAGATCAATCCCAGTTTAAGGTTGCTAATCCCTAAGAGATGCTCCTACCTAAGTTAATGAGCTTAGCGAAGCACAACCAAGTTTTAGATTAATCCTAGTTTAGGGTTGCTAATCCTCGAAAGACGTCTCACTTAGGTTAGTAAGCCTAATGAGATACGATTAGGTTTTAGATCAATCCCAGATTAGGATTGCAAGTCCTTAAGAGATGCTCCCACTTAGGTTAGTGAGCCTTATGAGGTATGATTAGGTTTTAGATCGATCCCAGTTTAGGGTTGCTAGTCTTCAAGAGTCATTCCCGCCTAGGTTAGTAAGCTTAGTGAGGTACAACTAGGTTTTAGATTGATCCTAGATTACGATTGCTAATCCCCAAGAGATACTCTTGCCTAAGTTAGCGAGACTTGTGAGGCACGACTAAGTTTTAGATCAATCCCTGTTTAAGGTTACTAGTCCTTGAGAGATGCTCCCATCCAAGTTAATGAGCATATGAGGCATGGCTAGGTTTTAAATTGATCCTTTTCCCTTAGAGATACTCCTACCTAGGTTAGTGGGTTTAGAAAGGCATGACTAGGTTTTATTTCTTCATCTAAATCCCCAATAAATCGATTTTAGGATAGTTATAATTGTTTAAAGTCATCATAGGGGCAAAAATAGTGTCTCTTTGTCTTTGTGGTAAAGTTTTGTTTAAACTTCGCCACAAACGGGGGCAACTATAGACATCTAATTTTTGCCCCCTATATTTTATTTTATTTCTTCAACAGGTCATAAATTAGTAAAAACACAAAAAATAGGAAATTAAAGAAAACTTAAAAAATATAGAAATTTAGAAGAAACAAGAATTTTAGGAAAATACAAAAATAGGAAAAAAGCACAAAAAGTAAGAAAATTGAAAAAATATAAAAAAAAAGGAAATCTAGAAAAAAAAATACAAAAAGATAAGAAATTTAGAAAATAGAAAAAATGGTGAATTTAGAAAATGATAAATTTTTAGGTTGTTCAAATAGAATATAATTTTAATTTAAGTAATTTTGAATAAAAGGCCATTGGGCTTAGACTTTGATTTGAATCTAGCCTACGTTAACTTGGTTCATATGTGCAATTGAATAAGAAAAAACCAATAGCCCAGCTAGATAAGCACTTGAACTTGATATTGTATATAACTTGGAGATCTTGGGTTCAATCCATGGAAGGTGCAAAATGTATCTCTTATTTTCTTTTCTTACTTCATCGCCATGTCATCACCATGTCATGAGCTACATCATTTACCAACTCACTTCTAAGTATGGTAGATACACTCCAGTATGCATTGGATACACTCCTACATGCGTAGTTATGTATTTGGCACTACATGTTATCTAGGTTCGTTCAATCTAAAATTGGATGAAAATCATATTGCATTTAATTCTTTTCATCCTTAACTCGACTATAACACCTATAAATAGGGGTCTACTCATCATTTTCAAAACATAACAAAGCTTCAAAACACTTTAAAAAAAAAGAAGCTTCCTCTCTCTAATACGGTTCCTCTCTCTCTCTATGATAGCATCCCCTACAGTGTTTTTTGATGAAAAGTACCACCAACGAATTTTTTGGGCCGACAGAGTCGAAGTTAGCCGACCCCAAGCTGACCGAGCCAAATTGAGCCGAAGTGAGCCTACCCTGAGCTAACTAAGTTGAAGTGAGCCGACCCCGAGCCAACCAAGCCTAAGTAAGTCGACCAATCTAATTCGAGCCAAAGTAAGCCGATCAAGCCGAAGTGAGCTGATGAAGCGATATAAGTCGAAGTGAGCCAACTAACCGATCTAAGCCACCCGAGCAGATCCGAAGCCAATCCAAGCCAACCTGGTTTGTTTGTTTTTTGTTTTATTTTGTTTATTTGTAAATGTTATAAATGAGAAAAAAGAAAAAAAGAAAGAAAAGAAAAAAAAAAGAAAGAAAAGAGAAGTAATCTATTTATTTATTTATTTTTATTTTAATAGAAATAGATGGAATAAGTAAAATAATAAGTAAAATAAAAAATAAAAATAAATAAGTAAATAGAAAGAATGAAGATTATTATTTCTTTTTGTCACTTAGAAAATTGATTTTTCAAAAATAAAAAAAAAAATAAATCAACCATTTTTCAAATTAAGATCATTTAGAATTTAAAAACCAATTTAAGGCCCTTTAGGAAATTTTCTTAAATAAATCAAAACGAGTAAAAACGTAAACCTAGCTGTTTTAAAAACTACAATTAACTCAACTCACCAAAGTTTTCATTAAAAAGAATTACGTACATCTGATCCTAAATAACGGATACCTAAGCACTTACGAGGCAACGATAAAAGTTAAAAAAACCTAATTTTCCTTTTTCATTAGTTTAGATTATTTTTTATCCAATTATAATAACCAATAACTAAGTTCTATCTTTCAAAATTAAAAGTTAATTTTTAAGTTTAATTCTTATTTTGGAAAGTCAATGGTACTCATAAGGGTTTAAAGTTCCTAACCCTTAGATCCATGATCTCTGGTTTCAAAAACCGTTGTACAAAATTGGTTTTTCTCGTTAGACTAGTGGCTAAGTTAAAACCAATCTACTTAATTAGTTATAACTTAACTATTTTTCCCGACTCCGATCAAGTGGTGACTCCAAAGCTGTTTTCAAAATAAAAGGACCAGTTTTCTTTAAACCCTAGTCGAGGGTTGGTATTAAACGGGTAGGGTTTAATACTGAGGGTGAAAATCTAAGCTCGACAAGGACCTAGTAGAATTGCCTAAAATTTTCATATCATTTGTGCACTCATGATATGAATATTACCTTATAAGTTAGAGATTGTAAGACTCTAAATAATTAATCACTAAGGTTTTTTATTTTAATTAATTAACTTACTATAAAACATAAATAACTATAGATATCTGATATTCCACAATTCCTTACAACCATAGAGAATCAGTATCCCCTACCAAATAATAAGATAGGATAAACCACTGTTATAAAATTATAAGAAATACTAAATTGTACTAAACTTTAGTATACAAATATTTCCTACAAAGGATGTTTCTATACCACCCATAAAATTCTCAACTAATTATAACAGTAACATACTTATCTTCACTCTATACTTGGCACTTGAGATTTATCCCAATCCCAACATAAATGAACCTGTCAACAAAACTATAAGGGAATGAACATACCACAACTTAGTGAGTTTGTTCCTCACCACTACCATTCAAGTAAGTTATCAAACATTATTACCATACATGTAATATATCTATATGTGAAATGAATGCATACATAGTGAATGCAAACAATACATCTATAAGAGTTCGGAATTATGGAAGGTATAGAATTATGTCATCTATATTTCAATTATTTCCCTTGTCAAGAAAAAAAATCAACCCAAACAAGGGGACCCCAACAAAGGCCATCTACCATCCAAGGCCCTTTGAGCACAATAAAGTGAGTCCTTTCCTTGTCAAAATATATCCAAGGCCCCACAAGTACAAATATGCGTGTAAACCTTAGGAAATTAGTAGTTCGAATCCTAACTCAAGTTCGAGTGTCCTAAACTATGTAATAAGTTAATAAGGCTAGTAATAATAAAAGATTATGAAATTTAATAAATTAAATATAACACCGATAATAAAACCCTAGGAATTGATTAAAACCCTAAATTGCACACTAAAACCCTAAAACTGATTTATGTACCATTAATCAAAATTAAACTCGAATTTGTTCGAAACCCTAAAACTATAACTATAAGCCTATAAAATAGTTAAATGTTACTCAATAGTGTTATAATTATAGTTGATTATAATTATAATCAATTACAATTATCGACTAAATCGCTTATTCGCATAAAATTTTAACGAAATCGCTACAATAACTTGTAAAAATTATAATTGTAACGGGTACCAACTAAATTGATAAATTTTCACAAAAATTTCAAAATTAATTTATAATAAGTATTGTTATAATTTATATGTTTAGAAAAATTACATATATTTATTATTAATTTTTATTTTCTTCCTTTTTCTTTTTCTCTTTTTCTCTTTTTTTACTTTTCTTCTTTTCTCCTAGCTGCATGTTCTGGAACCAAAACAAAAAAAAAAAAAAAAAAAATCAAAGCAGCAGCCTACGTAAGGAAATTTTAATTGCCAAGTGTTGATTTTACAAAAAAGAAAAAAATTTGGAAATGATTACATTGTCTTATCTTAATAAATGTAAAGATTAGGCTATGATTTTATTTTATCTTATTCTTATCCTAAATTGCTGATCACGCTGGAATGAGAGAAAGGAACAAAATCTAGAAAAAATTGCAAAAGCAAAACCGAAACCTGGAAAGCTAAAAATGTGAAGAAGAAAGAAGAAAAGAAAAGAAGAAGAAAAAAATCAAAAGTAATATGTAAGTAAATTATTTTGTAAGTATAGATGTATATTATATAGTATGTACATGTATATATATAGTATTTGTATTATATTTTTGTAAATATAACATTACTATTACATGGATATATGCATAAGCACTTAAATTGAAATATATATGTATGTATAAAGATGTATATGTATACATGTATGTACATAGGTATAATATACGGTAGGAGTATGTAGTATGTATTTTTTTTAGAATACATATAGTAGGTATTAAGTATTTTTACAAAATAACTATAGGTATATACATATATATATGTACACATGAACTACATATTGATGTATATGTGTATAAATTATTTT
>JAMXBB010000008.1:62799916-62825928 GCA_024138015.1 Lumnitzera littorea
GTGACTTGATGAGTCATCAAACCTATTAAAGCATGATGTAGCAGCTTGGGAGTAGCTTTAAAAGATGAGTCATCATTTGGATAGTGAGAGAGTGACACCTAGCAATAAGTGTACAAGATGGAAAAGTATAAAATAGATACTTGGCACCCACTTTTTCTCATACAACCGACCTAAGGCTTATAAATACACCCATAAGCCTTCATTTTACTATTTTAGATGTTTAAGAACATAAGAAAATCCCTCAAGAAAAATTAGGAAAAAATCTAGAAAAAATTAGAAAAGCAGAACAAAGACAAAGCATGGATTTGGTCATGTGTAGTTCACATAGCATCTCACAACCTAACTTGAAGCCACTTCAGGGTTTGAATGTCTACAGTGAGGGGACTTGTTCTAAGAAGGCTAAGTGGTTAGAGGTCACTGATTCAGGTGAATCAAATATTCGCTTATAAATTATCTAATCTTTTTAAAATCTCAAATCAGGTTAATTAAATTTGGAAAAATGTTTTATGGGGTTATTTTAGGTGTAGATTAATGTGGTAATTTTATTTTAATTAAATAAATAAAAAAAATATAGGGCCATTAAGAAAATGCTTTGTTTGGGTGAAAATTCAATTAATTTTTAGAAATATTAGATAATGTTCTTTCTACATGAATGTTGGTATATAATATACTTAATATATATATATATATATTTAATTATGGTAACAAGAAGTTTTGTTAATTTTGAGCTAAAAACACTATTTTTTTTGTAAAATTAAGCAATAAATTAGTTGAGGGTAATTGATGGTTAGTATTAAACTGTATATTTTTTGTGAGTTCATAGTATTTTTCATGGAATTAATCGAGCTTGTGTACTATTTATTGTATATTTTCCTAATATAAACCTAGTTATTAGCCTAATATGTAAAATAATAAATAGTACTATGAGGATATTTTTCAATATAATGTAAGATTAGCATTTATGGGTTGTTAAGTTTTGGGAAGTATGAATTTTAGGATTTTTAGTTCAGAATTGAGGCTTATTTAGGTCCATTTCAAAGGTATGAAAACGTACAATCAAGTTAGTAGCAAGAAAGGAAACTTTTAGGCTTATGCACCTATTAATTAGTCTTATTCCTTATGATATCTTAATTGTCTTGAAATAGTGATAGTGATGATATAAAGTTTATTGAAATTGGATAAAAAAATAAATAAGATACAGTGAAACGAAGTTTAGAAACGTGAGATTGAAGAATAAGCTAACATAAGCTTATAAGGATTTGGTTTCAATTTGTAGTTAACTTGGGGATTGTGTATATCTTCTTAGGTGTGATAGGTGAAGAAGGACCATGCCATGAAACCTAAGATTTGCGTTACTATCAATACTTAGTAAGTAGATATTTTTATTTTTGTGCAAGTAGACCTATGTCTACTTAACTTAAAGTCAATTATGTCATAAACTAAAACTGTGTGGTTGATTGATTGGATATATTATTTGTTGAACATGTATTGATTGAATGAAGTGTTTCTTCATGTATGATTGATTTGTTGAGGCTTCTTACTACTTGGACAACTTGGAAATTGATCTGCCCTTCTGAGTGTTCACCTAAGTGAATCTTGTATGAAGGGTTGAATTGTAAAGTTTGGATACAAAGTTGGATCTAGGATAATTGAGTTATTTTTTATATGGAACTTGAGATTCATGCTTAATACTTGGTTATTATATTACTTGTTGCATTCATGGCATGGTACAGCATGAAAAGGACCTACGGGTCA
Organism: Lumnitzera littorea; assembly: GCA_024138015.1. Lineage (NCBI taxonomy): Eukaryota > Viridiplantae > Streptophyta > Magnoliopsida > Myrtales > Combretaceae > Lumnitzera > Lumnitzera littorea. The sequence continues at coordinate 62,801,672 of JAMXBB010000008.1, forward strand.
GGTTATGTAAAATTGTGGTTTTATAAACAAGGAACTTGGTTTAGAAAGCTGTTTTTCTTTTTTCTTTTTTAAGCATATAGAATCATATTTACTTGAGCAATCTGACCACTCCTTGTGGTCTAATTAATAAAACTAGGGTTATGGTTCCTACTCCCAAGCAGCTCTCTATTGCCATCTAGGTTCTTAGACTTTGCATCCAAATACGCAGTGATATTAACTACTGGAAGTGGACTAAGTGGATCTAGGATACTAGTACTACTACATGTTATGTACATGAGCATGGTACATATCATCGGTATTGACGTGATTGGACTTGGTTTATTTGTTTTGAGAATACATATATATTTGAGTTGTGATATATGTAGTGTGCTTGGTAATGTGTTGTATTTTATCTAGTCTTAGTTCATAGAGCTAAGAGGATATGTGATGCATATGGACGCAGCGGGACTCAAACCAAGATTGGGTATTTGGGTTCAAGGGAATATGTAGAACAGGGAGTGAGAAGGAGGTTTTGATAGTGAATGTGTATGGATATCACGCACCAAGGCACAAACACAATTAGGGGGTTTGAGCACAAAATAAGGTTCAATTCAACTCACAAACGCTAAATGTTGCTTGAGGTTTCAAATGAGAGGTTAGATGTGATTAACTAACTTGCTCAAATGAAGGGTTAACCAAAATCTTAAGGGCAAGATTGATAAGAACACAAGAGATTAAGGAGTAAAGCACACTAAACGATCCAAAAAGCCAGCTCAAAGGGGCTCAAGAATGTCTTTGCTTCTAGAAGGAACGTTCAAGTGTAAATTCTCTATCTAAATACTCTTTACTGCGCTTGATAATTACAATTATTGCTATTTATAGCAAGTCCTAAAACCCTAGTAGCAAAACTATAAATAATATACAAGGCCTTAAACCTTAAAGAATGGCCTAAAATTAAAATAAGAAAAACATTTACAAATTATAATTGTGCATTTAATAAGTGGTCAACATGTAGTCATCTGAGCTATTTGTAGGCTTAAGTAAGGGCCAGTTAGCAATCTAGTGTCTAAGCTAGGGTGGATGCTTAGGAGTCTTATTGTGCTTAGCTACCCTTCCAGTGAGGTCGGCCCATAGTTGCTATACTCTTGGATTGCTTGGTGAGAACTTTCCTGTACTGTACCAAGCTGTTCTTTAGCCTTAAGTGCTTGACCGTGTGGTTTCTCGGCTTCTTAGCAAACGATAGACTTGAGGCCAAGTAGCTCCTTTCCTTCCCTTCAATCTTCTGGTATTAGCTTGGCTTGGACAAAAGTTATTTGGCCTTAGCTTTGAACAAGTTGGCCTCGAGTTAAAACAGGTCGACTTTAACTTCTGACAAGTCGGTGTTAGCTTAGAGATCATCATAGACCGATTCCTATCAATACATGTGTATCCTTAAGTCAAGAAGAAATTGAAGTGGACATCAACATGAGCTAAGGTGAAGACTTTTGAGAGCGCATAGGATAGAGTCAACTAGTTTTAGAAGAAGCCTTACCATATTTTCATCATAGTCTTAAGAAGGATTTATACATATGAAATGGAAGGACAAAAAGAAACTATTGTATTTTATGTCTAGTTATGTTTGAGGTTGTACACTTTTGTGTAAGTGGGTGTAAAGTTGAACTTTGTTGTAGTACTCTTTTGTTATAAATAGTGCTTTTGTTGATATTAAATAGATATTCTTGTGTGAAGGGACATCTTATGCTATGCAAGGATGTGACATCCTTTAGGTAGCATCAAAGCATAAATTAGGGACCATAGTATTAGGTATGTATGAGGTATATGAGATAGCTAGGTATTGTATAAATTTAATCTTGTTAGTAGCAGTTGCTATAAGGAAATTGACCATGTCTATTGTGTTTGCTACTATCTAAAAAATGGTTGAAACATGTATAGATGGGAATCCCAATTCATCATTTACTCTTAGGAGGTAGATGAGGGAGGAACTATAACCTTAACCCAATCAAGCTCTACATTTACAAGTGATGAATGTGGTAGAACAGATTGCAACAGCCTTGGTTGGGCTTGGTAGAGCGAACAGGGATAAGTTAGCTCGGGTACAATGTATAGTGAAACCGTTTGACAAGATAAAAATTGATCTTTTAGTTGTAGAAGAGCTAATTGATTTGTTAGAAAAAGCTTTTGAAGTGCATGGGGTAGAAGAGAATAGGAATGTGGGGATTGCTGCTATTTTATTAGATGGATGTAGAAATAATTCGTGGAAAGGTAGGAAAGGGACAATGGTAAAACCCATAGGTTGGAATGTCTTTAGGGATGCATTTTTGGAATAGTATTTCCTTGAATTTGTGAGAGAGCAAAAGGGTGAAGTGTGTTACAAGTTGAGGCAAGTGGATAAGAATATGAATGAAAGTTTGATAGGTTGTTGAAGTTCACTCTAGAAGTGGTACAAAATAATGAAATTTATAAGGTTAGTAGGTTTAAGGATGGACTTAATCTTTATTTTTAAGCTAAGTTAAAAAAGACTAGAATGATGCAATATGTGAACATTGTTAATATGACTTGCTTGATTGAACAAGCTTGTAACCTACCTTGTATGGAATATGAGATTGAAAGTAAGAAGAGAAAGTTGGATGGGAGCTCTAGTAGTGAAAGTAAGTTAGCCAAAGGGAAAATGTTTTATCAACCTATTTGGATAGACAAAAGGTTTCTTGTAGAAATATCTCCTTGTTGGAAGTGCAATGCTAAGCATCGAGCTATCGCCTGTCTTGAGCTACATGGGAAGTGTTATAGATGTGGAGGAGCTGGGCATCTAGTTAAGCAATGCTAAAATCTTAACTTAAGGAGCATATACTGTTATCGATATAAGCAAAGAGGGCATAATGTTTACCAATGCAAAGGACAATAATAAGTAAGGTTAGCCCAAAACCAAAACTAAAACCAAGCTAATAGACTTGGGCTTGCAGATAAGGATAATCAACCTAGAAGGGAAGAACCTAGGCTTAGGGTATAAAGTAGGGTATATGTAGTTCAACAAGGAGAACCTAGGGATGATTAAGTTATAATAAGTATGCTCTCAAGCCTTGTAGTTTAAGATATCTCATATAGTTGTTTATTATTGATTGTTTAAGATAAGTGCTTAAATTTGATGATATTGCTATAATTGCTCATCTAGAACTGGTATGCATAAAGGATAGTTATGCTTATATACTATTTGATATGGGAGTAACTCATTCATATGCATCAAAGGAATATGTTGATATAAGTAGAATCCCAATATAAACTTTAGGATATGACTTGGTAGTGACAACCTCCTTTAGAGGAGAATAGGTTGCATAATAGAAGTTAAAGGGAGGAAATGTGTGCATAGATTTTTATGAGATGCCTACAGAGTTAGTAGTCTTGGATATGGAAGGATTCAACATAATATTTGGAATGGATTAGTTAACTACGAATCGGGCAAATGTAGACTATGAAGGAAAGATGGTGACATTCAAGAATTCTAATGGAGAGGATTTCTATTTCAAAGGAAGTTCTAGTAAAGCAACTCTTCGGCTAGTTTCCAGAAGTAGAGCATGGAATTTATTAACTTAATAGTGGATACTCAAGTTAAAGAAGTGAGATTGGAAGATATACTAATAGTGTCTGAATATCTTGAGGTTTTTCCTAAGGATTTGCCTAGATTACCTCCAAATAAGGAGATTGAGTTTACCATAGATCTTCTACTAGGTACTACACCCATCTTTGAGACACCCTATTGCACGGTTGCTATTGAATTGGTGGAAATAAATAAGAAACTATAGAAGTTACTATACAAGGGATATATAAGGCAAAATACATCACTAATAGGTGTACTAGTGCTCTTTATTGGAAAGAAAATTGAAGTTTAAGGTTATGTATAGATTACCAAGAGTTGAACAAAGTGATCATAAAGAATAAATATCCACTTCCTAGAATTGTTGATTTATTTGATCAATTGAAAGCGTTTGTAGTGTTCTCAAAGATAAACTTACTATCCGGTTATCACCAATTAAAAATTAAGAAAGAGGATGTACCTAAGACTACCTTTAGGAATAGATATGGGCATTACGAATTTTTAGTGATGTTGTCTGGATTAACGAATTCCCTTGTTGGGATATGATGAATTGTATCTTTAAAAAGTACTTAGATGAGTTTGTAATTGTTTTTATTGACAATATTTTAATATACTCAAGGAGAAAGGAGAAACATGTAGAACACTTATAGGTTGTGCTTTAGACTCTTAAGGATAACTAACTATATGTGAAGCTAAAGATGTTTATGTTTTAGCTAGAGCAAGTAGGATTTCTTAGACACATGGTATTTGGAATGGGAATAGCAATTGACCCTGTGAAGGTGAACATAATGGCGGAATGGGCAAGGTAGACCACTGTAACGGAAGTAAGGAGTTTCTTGGAGATGGTTGGTTATTATAGTAGACTTATACATGACTTCTCTAAGATAACCATGGCATTGACTCAATTAACATAGAAAGGTGTTAAGTTTGAATGAAATGATAGGTGCAAAGAGAGTTTCTACAAGCTTAAGAGAAGGTTGGTAACTACTCCAATTCTAATGGTACTATAGGGATCTAGAGAGTATACAATCTATTATGATGTCTTGAGGAGTAGGTTAGGATTGGTATTAATGCAAAATGAGAAGGTGATTGCCTACGCTTCAAGACAACTCATACCATATGAGGAAAGCTATTTGACTCATGATATAAAGCTCATAGTTGTAATATTTACTCTAAAAATTTGGAGGCATTACCTATATGGTGAAAAGTGTAAGGTATTCGTTGATTACAAGAGCTTAAAGTATATTTTTACACAAAAGGAATAGAATTTAAGACAAAGACAATGGTTAGAATTATTGAAGGATTATGATCTTATGATTCATTACCACATTGGGAAGGCTAATGTAATGGTAGTAATACAGGAAATTATTGTAGGTGGATAAATGGTCGAAGGTATCACATGAACCAATGGGTCTGAACTACAAGATGGTTTAAATAACAGGTGATAGTCGAAGATTAGGTTGGGCTTCTTGTACATGGACAATGAATATGACACACCAACGCTTCACACGAGCTCAAGCTATATTTGATATGACACATTAGTATAATAACGGGTCACTCACCACTAGTCTATGCTCAAACAATGGCCTAGATAAAAGTAAAGTGAGAGTAAGTAAGACAATACTTAGCTCAAAAAGGTATTGTATTGAATACTCACTATTCTTATTCTTACAACTATTATAAGTAGATATATTTATATGACCCAATTACGACAAGTCTTAGGATCTCTTTAATGACGAAATTAGATAGCTACTTGAAATAGGAAATGATTACAAAGAAAGGACAAATTGGTAATTATAGAAAAAGGGAATATCCATTGCTAAGATAGTATGGTTGTTAGAGAGATAGGAAACATGATAGTCTCTCAATTATGTGGTCGAAGTGAATAATGGGTACATGGAAGAGCTAGCTAAATTAGTCTTAGGTCGATAGCTCAATAGGTTAAGAGCTTAGGGGGCACTTGCTCCATAAATCGAACTTAGGATTTTAGAGGTGGCAAGTTGGCTTAACATTAGGTAGGTTTGAGCTTGGACATTTGTTAGCTCAAAATCATACGAGTTTAATATTAAGCTCTTATGGAGGTTAGCAACATCAATGGGATCTTCCTCTACTTGTGAAATAGTGAATGGATTGGGGGAGCTTGGAGACATATTTGATAGGCTAGAAAGAACTTTTCTTCTTCTGAGGTTAAGTCCTTCTAGGCAACTTAGTGGACTAAGGTAGTAAAGCCTTAGGCTCGGGATCTTGTAATTAGCCCATAATTCCTATCATCCCTTTTAGGTTGTTTAAGATTAGGGGATCAAATCTTGGTTAGCTTTAGGTAGCTCATCCTTGGGGAAATATGGCCTAAGGTAAGTAATGTCTAAAGAAATAAAGACTCCATATTTCTTTACTAGTTCTATCATGTAAGCATTGGGGTTGATCTTTTCGATCACTTTGAATGGTCCATTAGCTCTTAGGGACAACTTACTCTTCATTAGGTTAAGGAATCGATCCTTGCTAAGGTGCATCTACACTAAGTCACTGGGTTGGAACTCTCTAACTTTTCTTCTTCAGCCTCTTCTTTCAAGCTTAGAAGCAGCTCAGGTTAAATGGTTAACTACCTTTTAGTGCATTGCTCAAATGGCTTCTAGTCTTTCCATAGCTTGTTGATCCTTAAGATGGCTGGGTTAGGAAACCTAATCAAGAAGGAGCTTAAGGTTGTATCCATATGCAACCTTGAAAGGTCTAGCCATCTATATGTTGGTGTCAAGACATACAGAAAAGTAGCTTGGTCCCTAATTGCTTCTAAAGAGTCTTCCAAAAATGGCTTAAGAACTTAGGATCCTAGTTAGATACTATGGTTTTGGGCACTCCATATAGCTTGACTACCTCTTGCAAAAAGAGAAAAGAAATAACTGAAGCATCGTTAGATTGATTGCATGGCATAAAGTGTACCATCTTGCTGCAACAATCCATGAAAACTACAATGGAATCCTTCCCTTAGGACCTCCTTGGTAAACCTAACATAAAATCCATGCTCAGTTTAAACCATGATTTGGTTAGACAGGCATAGGCAAATAAGGTCCTTGTTTAACTTGGCTCTTTGCTCTTCAATAGGTAGCCTATGTCTCTAATATAGACTACATGTCTTTCATCATCTTAGGCTGGAAAAATCTCAAACTAAGCACTTCATAAGTGTAGGCCTTCCCAAAATGACCAGATAATCCTTCTCCAAGTGCTTTGCGTACTAATAATTCTTTCATAGAACATGTCAGGATACACAACTTCCCTTTCCTAAATAGGTATCCATCCTCCTTGTAATAATCATTAATAGCTTGGCCATCCTTACATCGAACATAGATTGATCCAAAGTTTGGATCCTCTATATATAAGTCCTTGACAATTAAGAGCCTAAGAAGTCTCATTTATATTTCAATTAGGAGAGTATGTCATTATGATAGAGCATTAGCCACTACATTATTCTTGCCAGTCTTATACTTAAAAACATAAGAAAATCCCTCCATGAACTCAATCTACTTGGCAATCTTAAACAATTTTGGTTGGCTCTTTAGATACCTCAATGACTTGTGATTGGTGTAAATCACAAATTGCTTCGACAATAGGTAATGTTGCCAACTAGTTAGAGCTCGGATTAAGGAGTAGAACTTCTTGTCATACATAGAATATTTGCTTGTGGCTCCTTAAAGCTTTTCATTAAAGTAGTTAAGCCATGGAAATTGTGCATATTAGTAGAATAGGTTGACATTGGCCACTTAGTGATCACCTTCACCTTTTCTTCATGAACTCATATGCTACCTCCACTTACGACAAACCCTAAGAAGATTACTTTAGGTTCATAGAAGTTACACCTTTTTAGATTTTATAGTTTTTTAGCTTAAAGTTTGGCAAATATAGCTTGTAGATGCTTACAGTATGTCTCTAAGTCAAGGTTATAGACAAGAATATCGTTAAAGTAAACAATGAAAAACTTTCCAATAATTTCTTGTAGTACATGGTTCATTAACCTCATAAAAGTGCTCAACACATTTGATAGTCCAAAGGGCATCACTAGCCCCTCATACAATCCACAGTAAGGCTTAAATGTTGTCACTCATCTCCTTCTCGTATTCTAATATGATGATATCCAGACTAGAGATCAATCCTAGAGAAGATCATCACAAGATTTAGTTCATTAAGCATGCCATTAAGTTGAGGTATGGGGTTCCTATACTTAACAGTGATTTGGTTGATGCTTTGACTATCTATGCACATCCACCATGTGCCATCTTTCTTTAACACCAATAAGGCTAGTATGGTGCATGGGCTTAAGGACTCTTTCATATATCCTCTTTCCATCAGTTCATCCACTTGACTCTGGAGCTTGAAAGCCTATTTAGGGTTCAGCCAATATACATGCTTGTTTGATAATGCAACTCCTAGTTGTAAATCTATAGCATGCTCAATTCCTTTGGTCGGGGGTAAACCTTTTGGTAGTTCATCAAGAAATAGGTTGGAAAATTCCTTTTGTAGGTCTTTCACCTTGGTAGGTAGTTCATCATTCAACACCCTTTGTTCAAGCAACCTTCTGACCAACATAAAGGTCGGCTCGTTATGCTTCATCTCTCTTAATAGCTCAATACGTTTATTATTAGGGTCTCTTTCTTCAAGGCTTAGCTGAGTTAAGCCTACATAGTCTTGACTTGTTCTGAGGACATGGGACTTAATCTCACCTTTCTTCCCTCATGTTCAAAAGAATAAGTATTTCTCATCCCACCATAGATCACATGTCAGTTAAGCATTTATGGTCTTCTTAAAAGGATATGTGAAGCACTTATAGGCAACACATTGCAAAGAGCTTCATCTTAGTACTTTCTAATTTAGGTCAGCACTATAAATTGCTTAGTCACCTACAAGGCTCCTTTATCACTAAGCCAATGTAACTTGTAAGTTTTGGGGTAGGGTGTGGTCGACAGTTTCAACTATTGGACCATAAATGCAAATGTCACATTTGTGCAGCTACCATTATCAACAATAAGAGCACATAACATTCCACTAACCTTGCAACTAATGTGCAACAAGTTCTCTTATTGCTCATCCTCAAGCACTGGACTCACTCTCATTACTCGTCTTAACACCATGGTTACGGGCATGAATTACCCTCTTTACTATAGATAATCTCCTCCTCCTTGAATTGGTTAGCTTGTTTAGATTCCTTCTGATCTTCAACCTCCTTGTCCATACTATCGACTTCTATGGTTGGTACCTTGCCCTTCACTACCATTACCCTTCTATTTAGGCATTAAGCAGTTGTGTACCTAAATCCCTATCACTTAAAGAACTTGATTTCACTCATTTATCTTCCTGAGCTCTATCCTTTCTCAAATCCCCTTAGGGGTTCTTTTTCCTTAGCTTAGGTGATTGAAATAGGTCAAATTTTCGTAGCTTTACTCGGTTCCAATCTCATAAGTTGGCTTAGGGTAATTCGACTAACATGGGCTTGAAACCTACCTATTCGACGTCGCTATCCTTTGAGCAACTTGGATTACTTCATCTAAGGACCCAATATCTCTAGTTTCTAAGATATCATCGTTGTCATATAATCCACTAATAAACCTAGAGATAGTTTGGTCTTCTCGCTCTATAACTTAACAGTGAATTATCAACATTTAGAGCTCCTTCACATATGCATCAACGCTTGATCCTCCTTGTCTCAACTCATGTAATATTTTGAATGCATCTTCAAGGTAATAGCTTAGGACAAATCTCCTGCTCATCACTCTTTTCATCTCATTGCATTCTCTTACTTCTCTCTCTCCTTCTCTTTGTTATGTAGCTTGCAAATTCTTCTACTATAGGGTAGTATATCTTGTGAATTCCAAGGCAACAAGTCTCACTTTAGCATCCTTAGGAACTTCATAACACTTAAATTGTTTCTTGTCTTGTCAACCCTGTCTAGATAGTCTTTAGCATCACCAATAGTAGAGAAGCTTGAAATTTGTAATCTTATTCCTTTTACCTTTGGAGCTTGGACATTTCTTTCTTCAGGTTCATAGTACTCCTCTTCCTCATCACTTAACTCCTTATCCTCCTCTTCTATTACTTCCATTTTAAGCCTCCATTGAGTAATTTTATCCACTTCTCTAGCTTAGCGTTCTCAAATTAAGAAATTAGCTTGGCTAGGTTGGCCATTGTCTCTCTTAAGTAGTCCGTTTGCTCAGCTTCTATTCGGGTCATCTCTAGCTCGTTGCTTATCTTCATTTATAGTAGTTACTAGGCCATTCACTAGGTCAATGAGCTTGTCCAATCTCTCATCCACAGATTGGGGTGTATAACTTCCTTGTTGGTCATGGCTATTACAAGCATTACTCTCTTAATTTTCGAAAGTTCCTTGAACACTTGAGAGTCTGACATTATCGAATACCTTAGTATATTAATTTCCTCACATTGAAACAGATGAATCTTACTCAAATCCCTTATCAAACCCATCTTCAAACGATTATTGAGTATCCCTTACACTAGCAACTACCAAAGTAATTCTAATATTACTCAACACAGTTGTAAACTAATAAGAACCACACGCTTTGTTTTGTGAGTACTAAAATAGGAAAACAAAGACGCTGACACTTACACTTACTTCACCAAATTTAGAATACCATGCTGAAACCCACTACGTATAACCATAGAAGCCTAATCCTTAGTACAGTCTACTTCATACAATGCTATTACAACACGAACACTCAAGGACATAAGATACTAGAAACTTACATGAACTTAGCCAAGCTCCAATACTAAGATGATATGGGTAATGGTATTAGATGGACACACGACCAAAGGTATATAACAAACCAATGCATCCAAATCGCAAGATGGTTTGAATAATAGGTGATAATCAAGGGTTAAGTTAGGGTTCCTATGCACCAACGATGGATATGATGGATTAATGCTTCACATGAGCTCAAGCTACACTTGATATGATGGATAAGTGTAACAAGAGGTCACTTACTACTAGTCTATGCTCAAATAGTGGCTTGGGTAAGAGTAAAGAGAAAGAAAGTAGCAAAATACTTAGATTAAAAAGGAATTGTACTAAATATTCACTATTTTGATTCTTGTGGCTATTATAAGTAGAGATATTTATATGACCCAATTAAGGAAAGTCGTAATATCCTTCTAATGATGAAATTAGATACCTACTTGAAATAGAAAATGATTACAAAGAAAGGACAAATTGGTAATAAAAAAATTGGAATATCCTTCACTAGGACAATATGGTTCTCAAAGAGAGGTTATATGTATCAGTCTCTCAATTCTATGGTCCAAATAGATAATGTATATAGGGTAGAGCTGGCTAGATCAATCTTAAGTTGACAGCTCAGTAGGTTAAGAGCTTGGGGAGTACTTGCTTAGAAAATTAGACTTAGGAGTTCAAAGTCAGCTCACATTGGGTAAGCTTAAGTTCGGATATTTGTTAGCTTAGAATCATGCTAGTTCAATGTTCAACTCTTATGGGGGTCAAGAGTGTCAATGGGATCTTCCTCTAATCGTGAAACAAAGAATGGATTAGGGTAGCTCGGGTGACATATCTAATTGGCTTAGTTCTTCTAAGGTTAGTTCCTTCTAGGTAACTTGGTAAACTATTGTAGTGAGCCATTGGGCTTGAGATCTTATAATTAGTCCTTGATTCCTATCAGGTAGATGCATTAAGGAGAAAGAAGTTTGGTAATGTCACTACACTTATTATAAATAAACAAGAATTGATTGAAGAAGTGGAGAAGTTGAGCTTAGAAGTAGCAACAAGAGAAGAGAGTAGTATGTTGGCTAATCTAAAAGTAGGACCTATATTAGTTAAGCATATTAAGGTAGCTTATACAAGAGATGTAGAGTATAGAGGATCAAAGATAATACTGAGCAACACCTTGACTTTATAGTTATTGATCGAGGAATGTTGAGATTAAAGAAAGACTTTATATACCAAAGAATTTAGAAGTTAAGAAGGTGATTTTGGAAGAGGCACACAATGTAAGATATCCCCTACACCTTAGAAATAATAATATGTACAAAGACTTGAAACAGAAATTTTGGTGGACGAGAATGAAAGGCAATGTGGTAAAATATATATCACATTGTGTGACATAACAAAAGATGAAAGTTGAATATTAAAGATAGGGAGGATTTTTATAACCTCTACCTATACCCAAATGGAAGTAGGAACACATAGCGATGGATTTTGTGAGTAGTTTACCAAGGATAAGGAGACCATGTTATATGATATGGGGGTTGTAGTGGATAAACTCACGAAATTAGTGTATTTCATTGTCGTAAAGTAAATAGTGACGTTCTCTCAATTGGCAAAAGTATGTGTCATGGAAATAGTTCATTTGCATGGTGTTTAAGTATCGACAGTATCCAATTGTGATTGTCGTTTTTTGTCTTGATTTTGGCAAACTTTTCAAGTGGAGATAGGAACTAAGCTAAACTTTAATATGGCTTATCATCCCTAGAGTGAAGGGTAATTTAAGCGAACAATCCAAACTTTGGAAGATATGTTAAGGACATTGTAATGGATTTTGGAGGTAACTAGGATGATCATTTTACATTAGTAGAATTCTCTTATAATAACAGTTATCATAATACTATTCAAATGGCTTCATATGAAGCACTATACAGATGTAACTATACATCCCTTGTTTATTGGGATGAAGTAGGAAACGAGCAAGTTATTGGATCGTCAATATTACAAAACCTTAAGGAGAAAGTACAAATTATTAAAGAATGAATGCAAATTGCATAAAGTTGATATAAAAGTTACATGGATATTAAAAGAAAGCCATTAGAATTCTAAGAAAATGATTGAGTATTCTTGAAGATATCTCTAATGAAGTGTGTGAGGCAATTTGGTATTAAAGGAAAGTTAAGTCCTCGATATGTTAGACCATATCAAATTAAGAAAAGGATTGGGAAAGTTGCCTATGAACTTGAGTTAACTAATGAGATGGTAAGAATTTATAATGTGTTTCATGTTTCAACTTTGAGAAAGTTTGTAGGTAATCTAGCAAAAATATTAGATGTACCTTTAGTGGAGTTAAAAGAAAACCTTATGTATATAGAACATCCTGGTTGTATTCCAAATACAAGGATTTAAAGATTAATGAATTGAGACATTGAATATGTAAAGGTCTTGTGGAGTAGGCATACAGTTGATGATAGCTTAATACCCTGAATTGTTCACATAAGGATAATAATCTTGTCATTGAGTGTTCTTTTTATTGGGATAAGGTTATGAGTATATGTCCTTCAACTTATAATTATGTTTCAAGGATGAAACTTTTTGTAAGGAGGATAAGATGTAATACGTAAGGTTCCGAGCCCTTAAATTTAAGGCGTATAGCAACGCTATCCGTTTTAGTTTAAACTTTACAATAAGGCTAGAAAAGTTAGAAGAAGTAACCCAAAAAAGTCAATTTTTCAAAATAAACTATATAAAAAGTTTAATTTGGTAAAAACATAAATTTATCAATAAAGTTGATATTTATCGAAAACTTAAGATTTGAACTTTAAAACTTAACGAGATCTTAGAGATAAGTTATTTAACTTATATAAATAATAAATGAAGTGAAATTGTATGCAATATTGATGTGCTTATGTAGAATACACATTATATGTATATATATTAATATAAAAATATAAAATATAGTAAAATAATACAAAAATAGCTATCATTATTTAAAAAGTGACTTGATGAGTCATCAAACCTATTAAAGCATGATGTAGCAGCTTTGGAGTAGCTTAAAAAGGTGAGTCATCAATTGGATAGCAAGAGAGTAGCACTTACCAATATGTGTACAAGGTGGAAAAGTAAGAAATTGACACTTGCACCTACTATTTCTCTGAAGGTTTAAAAACATAAGAAAATCGCTTAATAAAAATTAGGAAAAAATCTAGAAAAAAAATAAGAAAAACAGAACAAGAACAAAGTAAGGATCTGGTTACATATGGTTCACATAGTATCCCATAACTTGACTTAAAGCCACCTTAGGGTTTGAAGGTTTGTTGTGAGGGCAGTTGTTTCGATAATGCTAGGTGGTTGGAGGTCGTTAATTTAGGTAGACTAAATTTTTGCTTGTAACTTGTCAAACTTTTTTAAAATATCGAACTTATTAATTAAATCTAAAAAGAAAAATTTGATGTTATTTTTAGTGTAGATTAATTTGGTAATCTTATTTTAATTAAATAAAGAGCGGAAATATAGGATCCATAAAAAAATTCTCTATTTGGGCAAAAAATTGATTAATTTTTAGAAATATTAGATATTGTAATTACCACTTGATTTTGTGTATATAATATACATATTATATATATTTAATTACGGTAACAAGAATTTTTGAAAATAAAACTGTTTACTATTTTTTCAAAAATTATTTTGAATAAAACTAACAGTTTTGCTAATTTATTAAAGTAATTGGTTTTTGAATAAATTAATTGATGAGCCCTACATATTTTAATTTCTGGAAGTTCATGATACTGTTTGGAACACTTGATTTTATCTTATACATAAATTTGTTCTTTTTCCTAATTTTCATAATTTCAAGCTAAAAATACTATTTTTTGTAAACATAGGTGATAAGTTAGTTAAATGCAATTGATGGTCAATATTAAACTGTATATTTTTTGTGAGCTCATAGTATTTTTTCATGGAATTAATTGGGCCCATATACTACTCATTGTGTATTTTCTTAATATAAACTTATATATTAGCCAACTATGTAAAATAGTGAATAATACTATTAAGACATTTTCTAAGATAATGTAAGATTAGCATTTTTGGGTGGTCAAGTTTGGGAAGTGTGGTTTTAGGATTTTTAGTTTAGAATTGAAGCATATTTGGGTAAATTACGAAGTTATGAAAACGTACAATTGAGTTAGTAGTAAGAAAAGGCATTTTTGGACTTATACCCATGTTGATTATTCTCACTCCTTAAAATATCTTAATGATACTTGAAATAGCAATTATGACAATATAAAGTTTACTAAAATTAGATAAGAAATGAATAAAATATGGTTAAACAAAGTTCATAAATATGATATTGAAAGTACAAGCTAACACAAGCTTATAGGGATTTAGTTTTGATTCATAGTTAACTTAGGGACTGTGTATTTTCCCAGGTGTAATAGGTAAGGAAGGACTATGTCTTGAAACCTAAGATTTGCACTACTATCAAGCCTTAGCAAGTAGATATTTTTATTTTTGTGCAAGTAAAGCTATGTTTACTTGACTTAAAGTCAATTATGTTGTAAACTACGATTGTATAGTTGATTGATTAGATATGTTATTCATTGAATGTGTATTGATTGAGTGAATTGCTTCTTCATATATGACTGATTTATTGAGGTGCGTTGTTACTTGGAAAACTTAGCAATTGATTTGTCCTTCTAGGTGTTCACTTAAGTGAACCTGTATGAAGGGTTGAATTATAAATTTTTGACAAAAACCTAGATCTAGGATAATTGAGTTGTTTTTTATATGAAACTTAAGATTCATACCTAATTTTAGGTTGTTACATTGCTAGCCACATTCATGGTATGGTATGAAAAGGACCTATAGTTACATAAAACTGTGGTTTCATAAACAAGGAACTTGGTTTAAAATATTGTGTTTTCTTTTTTTTTTTTAAAGCATATAGAATCACATTTGCTCGAGTAATCTAACCAATCCTTGTGGTCTAACTAATAAAACTAGGGTTTGGGATAGGGGTTCCTACTCTTAGATAGTTCTTTGTTGTCATTTAGTTTTGTAGACTTTGCATTCAAATGCCCGATGACGTCGACTATTTGGAAATAGATTAGGTGGATCTATGATATTGCTATTAGTACATGTCACGTATATGAGTATGGTATGTATCATCAGTATTAATGTGATTCGACTCAATTTAATTTGTTTTGAGAATATATGTATTTGAGTTGTGATATATGTAGTATTTTGATGGTGTGTTGTGTTTTATCCACTCTCACTTTGCTCGTAGAGTTGAGAGGATACACATGTATCCGCAGGTCAAGAACAAATCTATGTAAGCATCACCATCAGTTGAGGGGGAAGACCTTTGAGAGCTCATAGGACAGAGTCGACTACTTTTGGAAGAAGCCTTGCCATGTTTTGATTGTAGTCTCAAGAAGGATCTATATATATGTAATGGATAGAAAAGAAAAAATAAAAAACAATTATATTTTAAGTCTAGTTATGTTTGTGGTTGTACAGTTTTGTGTAAGCGGTTGTAAAGCTGAACTCCATTGTAGTACTCTTTTGTTATAAATAGTATTTTTGTTAAAATTAAACAGATATGCCTATATGATGGAACATTTTGTGCTATGCTAAAATATGGCAATTCTATATTTATGATTCTAAGGAAAGAGAAGTTGTATGGTAACTTGAAGAAGTGTCTGTTTAGTCACTATGATGTTGTCTTCTTAGGATTTGTTGTATCTAAAGGAGGAGTTAAGGCAAATTTAGAGAAAGTTAGTATTATTGTAGATTGGCATATTTATAAGTCAGTAGCAAAAGTCAAAAGTTTTCATTGGCTTGCTTCTTTTCATATGAGTTTCATAAAAAATTTTAGCAATATTATTGCACCCTTGACTGAACTTATGAAGAAGAATGTGGAATTTAGGTAGATTGAAAAGGCATAAAGGAGTTTTTGAGGAGATCAAATACAGGCTTACTTTTACACTTGTATTGATTTTACCTAATTAAAAGAAAGTGCTTTAACTTGAGTATAATGCATTTGGAATTGGTATCAAGACAGTTCTAATGTAGGGCAAGCAACCTATTGTTTACTCTAGTGAAAAGCTAAGTAAAGTAGCACTAAATGATAAGGAGCATTATTCTTTGATAAGGAGCTTTACTTTATTATTTGATACGAGCATTAACTTTCTAGTAGCACTACTTATTTCCTAAAGAATTCATTATATATATTGACGATATTTCACTAGAATACTTAAAGGTTAGTAGAAGCTATCTAAGAGGCTAGTTAAGTAGGTTGAATTTACTGAAAGATTTGCATATGTGGTGAAATGTAAGATATGTTAGTGCTAATGTGGTTGTTGATGCTTTATTTTGAAGGTATACCTTAATCATACTTTTACAATCTAAGTTGCTAGGTCTTTATATGATGAAGGAGCAATATTTGGGAGACCCATTCTTTAATTCAATAATAGTCAAGTGTAAGGATGGGAGAGTTATGGATGATTACTATATGGAAGATGGTTACTTGTTTAGGAAGGGAAAATTATGTATTTCAATTGGCTCAATAAGAGAGATATTAGTGAAGGAACCACATTCTAGTGGTTTATCTAGACAATTGGGTAAGAAGAAAACATGTGAATGACTAAAAGAACATTATTATTAGCTTAATATAATAAATAGTGTACATAATATAGTAGAAAGATATGTGATTTGTCATGAGGTCAAGAGTAGATAGGAGTTACTTAGAGAACACATTCCTTCACCTACTGCTTCTAAGCCATGAACAAACATTAGTGTAGATTTTATTTTAGGTTTGTAAAGGACAACAAGAGGGAAAGATTCAATATTGGTGGTTGTAGATAGATTCAATAAGATGTCATATTTCATTCCTTACACAAAGTTGGCAATGCACGATATATTTCTAATCTTCTTTTATGGGATGTTGTCAAATTGCATGGAGTGCCATAAAGTCTTGTATCATATCATGATGTCAAGTTCCTAAGTTAATTTTGAAAGACCTTTTAGATGAGAAAGGGAACAAGCTATTATTCAATATCATTCATCATCCTTAAGCAGACAGTAGACAAAAGACACTAATCATACTTCAGGAGCTTTGTTGAGGTCTACAGTAGAAATGAACTTATTAGATTAGGATGAATTTTTAGAAATTGTGGAGTTATCTTACAATTAATCTATTCATTGTTTTATTGGGAAATCTCTATTTGAAGTTATGCGTAGAAAACTATTCCATTAGATATGGTACATGTAGAAACTTCTAAGGAAGAAAGTTAAAGTAGAGTAGAAAGAGTAAAGGGACTTCAAATGCTACATCTGGTAGCTAAACATTTATAGAAGACATCTATTAAACAAAAGAAATATAGAGATAGAGGAAGGAAGACAAAAGAGATTCAACTAGGAGATTCAGTATGGTTGCACTTAAGGAAGGAAATATTTCATAATAAAGATAGGAGAAGTTAGCAACTAGAGCTGATGGTGCATTTTAAGTACTTAAGAGGATTAACGATATTGCTTATCAGTTGGAGTCACCCAATGGGCTCAAGAGAGTTATTGCTATGTTTAATGTGGTAGATTTACTAGGTAATGTTCCAAATCAAGAAGAAGACTATAGAAGACCCATTAGATATAAGGGAAAACATTTATTAGCCTTAAGGAGATGATGGGAATTAAGTTCTAAACCGAAATGCGAACTTAAGATGACTAATGATTAGAATTAAGACCAAAGGATTGAATGATTTAGTGGGTTAGAGTTTGAAAGGATGTATTTTGGAATAGGAGCAAAATACATGGAAGGCTTCGAAGTCCATAACATTAGCTTGTGCAAAAGCATGGTTTAGTCAAAAGCTGAGGAACGTTCTTAAGGTAGTTTTGGTTAGAAGATTGAATGAAGGTAGTTTCGGTCAGAAGATTGAAAGGCATTCTCACATAACTATTAGTTCTAATGAGATGTTAGTTCAAAAAGCTATGCAAGGTCTTAACTTATGTGAAGATGGTGTCGAGAAGAAGATTCAAAAAAGAATATTCTTTAGAGTAGTTAAGGAAGTTACCTTTTTAAATCAAAGAATTCTCTTCTTAATATAGTTTATTTACCTTTTTTAGTTAATTATTTCCTATTTAGGTGAAGATATAGTTCCCATTATATTTATAATAAACATTGTATACCTAAATAAAATAAGTTAGTGAATGATATTGCTTTGCCACATTAATATTGTTTGAATGTTTTTCATCATTTTGTATTTTCTACTATTATTCGTTATCTTATCCAGGAAAGAGTATGGTGAGTAAACCATATGACCTATTTGTGCATCATATCAAGTAGTTTATGAGTAGTTTAGTCTTCCTTGGATCCATCATGTGCATTTGAGGGGTATCCTTTACTTTAATGTTTGTCACAACATAATTGAGAAAACCCATAAACACTTGTTTTATTTATGATCTAGTAACTAAATTCTTCCTACATCTAACTTATAATCACTTGTTCTTACATTGCATATTGACTAATTGGTCCTAAGCGCATCCTTATAGAGATGTTGATTGTGTTTAGATTCATTTTCATGAATTTAGGTACATCAAGAAGTTATCCTACCAATGCTTTAAGTAGAAAGATATGTAAAAGGAGTTCACTCGAGATACTAGCAAACTCATCAAAGCCAGTTATTTTAAGTAGATTTAGAGGGAGTAATGATAGGAAGGTTAAGAAAGGAGCTATGGCACAAGGAACTAGTATAGTAGATTAGAAGATGCTAGGAGGATAGAAAGGCAAGATGATATAAAAGGAAAAACTCTAGCTAACCCCATTACTAGGTAAGTTGATCAACAGTTAGTGGGGAACAGTAGTAGCCAAATAAAATATTGTAAATTCTTAGATTATGGGCATATGGCTATACAATGTTCAAACCATTAGATTATGGTACTCTACAGGGATGAGGTAAAGAGTGAGGATAATGAGGAGATTGTACTTAAAAATATAGAGGAAGCTCTTAGTTGATATGACATTGATGAGAATGGTATTAATGCATTTGATGATTAGGTTATTGCCTTTGTGGTTAGAATGGAGTGTCGACTTAGTTACAAAAAATGAGCCTTATAAGAACTTATTCCATACTAAATGCCATTCTGAGGGCAAGGTATACACAATTATGATCAATGGAGTGGTTGCATTGACGTTGCTGCTACACCTATGAACAAAGGTTGAAGCTCCCTACTACTACTCATCTTAAACCTTACAAGTTACATTAGCTCAATGACAAGAGAACTATTCGTGTCACAAAGAAAGTAAAGATGCCTATCTCAATTCCTAATGGGTACCATGATGAGATCATTTATGATGTAGTGCTTAAGAGTGCTTCCAATATCTTAAATGGGAAACCCTAGTAATTCAATAGGAGAATTATCTATAATAGCTATCATTATACACATCCATTTATCATGCATGGCAAGAAGATGCTGTTGAAGTTGATGAGCCCTACTAAGGTTAGAGCTACCTAGGCTACTTTAGTGAGGGATAGGAAAGAGTATTATTGATAATTAAGGGGAGGTTATGATTACTCATAATAATGAAGAGTTGACATTCTTGTTGCATATCTAATTGGCATTTGGTATTGATTCTTGCCTATTCCTACAGTCATATAGAGGTTATTGAACAAGTTTACAAATGCAATCCCTATGGAATTACCTAAGGGATTGCCTTCTATGAAGGCTATTAAGCATAGTATAGTCCTTATACAAAGAGTCGTTTACTAAATAAGACCCCATTCTACATGAATCTAGATGAAGCTAAGGAGCTTAAAAGATAAGTGGGGGAGCTAAATGATGGGGGAATAAGTAGGAAAGTATGAGCCCTTTCTTAATATTCACTCTTTTAGTAACAAAAAACAATGATTCCTAGTATAGGTGCATCAATAGCAAGACAATTAACTAGATTATTATTAATAAGTATTGGCATCCTATTCTATGATTAGATAAAACGATAGATGAGTTGCATAAGGTAAGATCTTTTATAAAATTGATTTGAAGAATAAATATCATTACATCAAGATGAAGCTTAGGGATGAGCATAAGACCTTCAAAAAATAACACCAACTTTGTGAGTGGATGGTCATGTTGGCTTGACTAATGTACTAAGCACTTTTATGAGGTTGATGGCTCATGTTTTACATAACCTCATTGGTAAATTAGTGTTTTATACTAATGATATCATTGTTGATAGCCCTAATTTGGATGAGGAAGAGAAGCTATATAGTAATGTTATGAAATGCACCTTCTATAAGCATGAGGTCATTTTTTAAGGTTTGTACTATATAGATAGGGTGTTCATGTCGATGAGCAAGAGACTAAGCCTACAATTAATTGGCTAATGCTAAGATTAGCAATAGATGTGCATAGTTTTCATGGTTTAGCATCCTTTATAAGTGGTTTATATGCAATTTCAAAACTATAGTAACTTCATTGACTAAGCATAGAAAGAAGGGTTGAATTCCGGTGGAATGAGAAAGTTTCATAGAGCTTTAAACTGAATTAGGAGAAGTTGATTATAGCACTAGTCCTTATGCTTCCAAATGTTAAGAAAACTTATTAGTTTAGGTATGATGCCTCTAAGGTTAATTTTACTCTTCACTACACTACATAAGACAAGGAGCTATATTCATTGGTTTAAGCACTAATAGTATGTTAATATACTTGTTGCTAAGAAAGTTCATCATTTATATCAATAAGAGTAATTGATAAACTAGAAATGCCATAATAAACTATTAAAGAGACATGCTAAGTGGGTAGAGTTTCTAAAGAGCTTTTACTATGTAATTAAATACAAGAAGGGTAGTATTAATGTGCTAGTTAATGAACTATCCTATAGATATTTGCTTATTTTCACTTTGCAAACTATGCTATTAAAGTTTTGTTTAATGATTGAGCCGTATGAGCATAATATACACTTCGTACCCATAATAGCTACATTCAAATGGGACTACATGTGATGATTACTACCTAATAGATGAGTTTTTATTTAAGTTAGGCAAGTCATGTATGCTTAAGGATTTAGTTAGATAGTTGATAGTAAACAAAGTGCATGCTCATAGAGTGTTGGGCCATTTCAGGCAAATAAAGGACTTAAAGGGATGTTGAAAGATCATTTCTTTTGACCTATTGACAAGTGACAAACATAGAATGATGAAGAGGTATGCTATATGTAGAAAGGCAAAAAGTAGGTGAGAAGCATATGGGTTTTACTTCTCATTGCCTGTTTTATTGAAACTATAAGTAAAAATAATTATAGATTTTATTCTAGGGTTTCCTATGATAATGAGAGCAAAAGATTTGATCATGGTCATGGTGGAGCAATTCAGTAAGACACTTTATTCAATATCATAAGATGCATAATGTTATTTTAATTGCTTAACTTGTTTTTGTAGGAAATTTTCATGCTTTGTGAAGTTCCCCGCTACATGGTTCCAAACCAAGATGTTCAATTCTTAATTTTTTTAGATGATCTTGCATAAAAACTTAGGTAAATGCTTTTATTTGGTACATTGTATCATCCCTAGAAAGATGGTTAGAATAAAGATGTTAATAAAATTCTCGGAGCTTTACTTAGAGCAACAGCTAACAAGAATTTGAAGGAATGGGATTTTTGCTAATTTATTGTGGAGGTTACTACAACAGGTCCATATATAGTTCCACATGGAAAACATCATTTGAAGCTACTTATGGGTACGATTTGATTGTTCCTATGGATTTGCTATTTGTACAAACTTTAAAGAGCTAATCTTGGCAAAGTTAATAAAGCAAGAAAGGTTTAGAAGATCTAAAAGAAGGTACTTAAACATTTTAATAAATAAATTAGCAAGTAGCAAGAATAGGGAGGTAGAGAAAGGAAGTTGATGTTGTTCAAGCTTAGAGATATTGTTTGGATTCACCTTAAAAAGGAGAGACTTCTAGGTGCAAGGGCTTAGAAACTAATAGAAGGGTAGATGGGACTATTAAAGATACTTGAGAAGATCAATGATAATGTATACACATTGGAAATTCCTGGTTATTGGGTTATTTCAGCATTTGGTGTTTCAAACTCGTTGCCTCATGTACACAAAGAAGGAGATAGAGACTAGCAAGATTTAAAGATGGATCTTCATGATTCTTTAGATAATTATGGGAATCAAGAACCTATAGGGTTTATAACATGACCTAGACCAAGTGATGATGAGAAGACCTTTCTTGAGATGTATGAGGTTTGTTTTAAGTCATTTAATTATCGTGTGATGTTATTTGTAGAGTGAGAGAATTTAGGATTAGGTTTCTTTAAGTAGGATGCATTGTAGATGACAAGTTTAGACATTTTGTATAGGTTCTAGAACATTTAAGTACCTAATGTTGAGTATGTCGAAAGGTCCAAACTTTTATTTCTTAACAAATTAGAACATCCTTTATTTTTTAACCTTAAAGAGTCCATACACTTCATTAAAGTTCTAAGCCATTCCTTGCAAAAAGGTAGATACTTGAAGCAAAGTGTCAAACTTTTCCAACATGTTCCAAACTGTCTTTATTTATATGCTTTTTATGATATTTTGAATTACATTCCTTAATGTGCTTTTACTTAAATTAGTTATTATTTTTTTGTTAATTACAAAGACTACAAGGTTTTATTTCACTATAAGACATAATATTATAGCTAATAACATTTAAGATTGAATTTTCCTTATCGAATTTTCTAGATTTATGATGAACAAGCCATTTATCTAATTTACATGTTGTATCGTTCTAAGTAAGCATAGTTCGACTTCTGTTGATATGTAATACCCTTTAGAAAGTCATTCATTTTCAACCTAAATACAAAACCTTAAAAGTATGAATTGTCAATTGTATGATCTTTGATTGTGTTCCTATGGTTGCCAATCCTAGGTACATCACATCACTTTTAAACCCTCTCTCTCTCTCTCTCTCTCTCTCTATTGCTAATTTTCAAAAAAAATATTGGTGCCATATTAATCAAGGGTGCTTGAATATTAATTTATTTTTTCTCTAATGACATTACCACAATTGAAATCATCATTTAGAGTGCAAGTTTAGAGAGTAGTCATTAGTGTACGAACATTTAAATATCTAAACTTAATAAAGATGTATAACAATATAACTAAAATCAATGACAAGAGAATGCATGAGAATTATACTTTATTAGTAGCACTATAAGAATTTTTATATTTGGAGACTTTGTAGGTTTTGCAAACATCACTAATTACTATATGCTTCAATGACATTTATTAAATGCTACAAGAATCAATTATTAGTGACAATTATGACCAAAGTTGAAAATGAAAACATATAATTTGATTTGTGGTGTTTATTAAAGTAAATGTTATTGAAACTCTTAGGTTTTCACTCTCCTCTCACTTCAAAAATTTGTGCACCCTACACCAACCCTTCCCCCCACCCCCCAATAAAAAGTATCTCAATACATTATATACATATTTGTATGTTCTTAATTAGTAGAAACATTCTTTTAGTTAAGCAATGCGACTTTTGAAATTGTTGCAATCATTATATAATTTAATGCAAAGTTATGAAAACTTTCACA
This sequence comes from Lumnitzera littorea, assembly GCA_024138015.1. Classification (NCBI taxonomy): domain Eukaryota; kingdom Viridiplantae; phylum Streptophyta; class Magnoliopsida; order Myrtales; family Combretaceae; genus Lumnitzera; species Lumnitzera littorea. The sequence continues at coordinate 62,825,543 of JAMXBB010000008.1, forward strand.
TAATTTTCTCATTATGTATATATATGCAACTTTCTACAAATGTGCATTCCTTTACACGAAGTTAATTTTAAGGAAATATCGATAAGATATCATTTAAACAACTCTGAACTATATATGTAAAAGTAAAACTCTTATTATGCTAGGATGGCTATTTAATGGTGATTTTGCATCCATAGCAGGTTTATTTAGGCCTTTATTTGCATTCGGCCAATGAAATCCTTACCCGATTAACTCTTATTTCTATCTCAATAATTAATAATAGCCCGAATAGTTTTGCCAACAAGACCATAAAAGAAATCTCACTTATATAAGAACTTATATAATTAATATATCTTTTAAGAACTTAAAACTCCAAAATAACTACTTTAGTTTCCTGTACAAAATTA
>JAMXBB010000008.1:62826428-62848346 GCA_024138015.1 Lumnitzera littorea
AAATACATGAATATATATATGTACATAAGAGTATGTTTATTTTCATAGAATAAGTATATACATACATATAGCGTATAACATATATTATCTACATGTAGTATACCAAAAATATATATAGATATATATATATATATGTATGTATGTATAAATCGTGAAGTACATAAATAATAAGAAAATGAGAAGTAATAAAAATAATAAAGGCAATAATAATAATAATAATAATAATAATAAAGCTGAAAATCTCAAAAATAAGAAAATATGCTCAAAACAATAAAAATATCGAATAAATGATTTAAATAATTATTAAATCATAAATATGTTAAGAAAAAACGAAAATTAGTATTTTATGATTTTTAAACTTAAATAATAATTTTTGTGATATTTTTATATCACAATTTAAACTACTAGTAATAGCGACCAAAACGGACCTCGTTATAAGAAAATACACTCGAAAACAATGAAAATGGACTATAAGTTCATAACGATTTGAGCCAAAATGAAAAAATTACACGCGATTCGATAAAAAACTCGAATCAACAATTTTGCATAATTAAGTGAAATAGACCTTACAAATTATAATATTAGTTAACTTTAAATTCCCAAACTTACAAATTTCTCTTATTCTCAAGTGATCTTGATATCGACCCTAAGCTGCTCCCAGACTACTATGACCCCTGAGCTAGCCATAACTGAGTGAGTTTTTCCTAATGATTCCATACTTGTTTGTGCTTGTAATTAGTGAATATAAATTATGAATTATAAATGAATATGTATGGGGTTGGGTTATGCTTATGCATGATTAATGTTGTTGACAATGAATTTACTTTAAATTTCAATAATATAATATTTGTTGCATAATAGATTCACTAGATTGATTGTTTGTGGCTTGGAATGATCGCTAAATAAATAAGACTAAATTTTATTCGACTAGAAAAGTTAACTTGGATCATGTATAAATCATGCACTGCATAACTAATTCCGACAGTCATATTACATGGAGGTAGCGAGAGGCCAAACGTGGGTTGATTATTAATTGTTATTGATTTCGTATGGTGCATATGTGTGATATGACCTTACCCCGGCCCATGGGATGACTAAGCATTGGAGGTGCCAACCACCTAGCTAAGGGTCGAGTCTAGAGGCCTTCGTTTAAGGGTAAGTAAGGGCTGCGTGAACTTACTCATAGTGATATGTAGAACTCATTTTGATAAGGTTAATAATGGATGTACCATTACATTTTAAATACGTAATGCAGAGTTTCATTACGAAATAAGTTCTAATATGATATCCAGATCTGACTATACCGATGAATCTCCAACCCTGACTTTAGAGGGCGTTAAATCTGAGTTGCATGTAGTACCTGGTCACCTACATATATTTGTTTGGCATACTGTTTGTCATGCATTCATTTGGTTAAATTTAATTCTTGTATAACTTGATTGCTATATGGTTAAGGGAAATTATCTCACTAAGCTAATTAGCTTATATACTTGTAGTTTTCTTTCACAGGCCGACCTTTTTGTGGAGTTGGGCTGTCACATGCCTGAGGTTAGTTTTCTACACGGAGTCAGTGTAGGAGCTAGATGAAGATAGATAGTACTTTTGATTAATTATAGATTTGAATATGTAATTTTTATATTAGTCTAACTTCAGACATGTTTCAAACTCTGTATCTGTAAACTTTTATACAAATAGACTATGTGTTATGTTTTTATAATATTATTATTTACCATGAAATGATATTGCTTAAGCTTGCGCACTCTTACTAGTTAGTAGTAACTGTAGCCTTGTATATCGTATAAAAGGGTTGTCAATTATAAGGGAGTTCAATCTGCAATCCTTTGTACTGTATACGACAACTGCCACGACTAGCTCCCTCGGGTCATAACACTTTATGAGTCTCAAAACAACTTTTCTTAAATGGTTAAGGTGCTAGTCAGAATTTTTATGTAAGCCCAACTAGAAGTTCTAAGCTTATTTTAGATGTTTTAGTCTCGGTTTTGGGTTTTAGGCCTTTAATACTTATCAAACTTACCTTGATTGGTCTTTTCACTTTGTTTAACTTGTTTTATTTTAGTTTTACCTTTTTTTTCTTTTGGTTCTAGATCCGGTTGGTTTGGTTTGTGGGGCATCTAACTTGGTTTCTCCAATCGGTTCATGAATTCCTTTAGTTTAAGTGACAAAATAAGAGTCTACACTACTTGTATTCTAACACTAACCTAACTTCTTCATTATAGGAAGATTATTTGGCTAAAGTACTAAATAAAATTCATAGATCACATACTTATTATAGGTACTACACCTTAGTTTAAACCTTTAAGAGTTGATTTCTTAGTCAAAACATCATGTAATGGTTCTTACTTCACCTAAAGCTAAATTTGAGCATATAAAACCAAATAGAAGTAAATGTTACACCTAAATACCCTTCAAATATACCACATCTAGCATGTTTGTCCACCATTCATATACATATTTCATGATTTTCTCAAGTTATAAACTTCCATTCTAAGTGATAGGCATGTATCTTACATAATAATAAACTTATTATACTCATAATCAAATTTTCATATAGGAGATTCATAAGCTTAACACCTAATGCAAACTAACTATAATGTCACCTTCTATATATGATAATATTCTCATGAAAACATATCATCTCCTAGGCATGGCATGCTAAACGTACCCGAATTTAAAAAGTTGCTTTTCCTAAATGAGTATGGAAGGTGGTTACGCGCCTAGTGTCCTCTTTTGATCTTTGCTTCCCTTTCCATTTTGTAAGTTCCTAAGTTGTCAAAGCTTTGGTGTTTAAGGTTGGTTTTAGGTGTCTTAAAGTTTCCTAAAATGGTCTTTTAAGTGGACTAAAATGGAGGAGCAACAAGGGCACTTTATGCCATGAATAGGAATGTGTATGTATGGCGGTTGTGTAAGGGAAAGTAGGGTTTTGCTTTCTTTTGTGTTTATGAGTTAAATGTACATGAAAAGTGAGAGAGAGTGAGAGGATTTTGAATAGGAAGTGGCTAGTTGTGTCGGTGTGTTGTGCATCCAAACAAAGTCTTTTTTAATGCTTCTAAACTTAACAAGGTGATGATTGAGTGATGTAAGTAATATGGGGTCAATAGTGTTTGTGAAAGACAAATGAATTGATGGTTGAATGACATGGAATGGCCTCCCATTCCCTCTTCCCCAATCAACCATAGACTTGTCCTTTAAGGTATGGTTTTATCATATCACTTGTTTTAAAATTAATCCCATTCCCTTGTCCCCAACCAGCCATAGACTTGTCTTTTACGGTATGGTTTTATCACATCACTTGTTTTAAAATTAACTAGATAAGGTAGTTGTATAGCTTATCCATGTGTATACCTTATGGTAGGATAGGGACATTATCTTGTCATGAGCTTTTGAAAAGTTATCGTATGATATGTAAATCCAACTCTCATTTGATAGGTTATTTAATGTGATTGGTTGATTTGGCTATCCATAAATGGCATAGCTTATAAGGAAATTGTCTTATATGTGTGATTCTTTTAAGGTTCGGTTCTTAATAGAAATTCATATACTATGATTTACTTCTTAAGGAATTTTATAGTTTTCTAGAGTTGAATAAAATTGTTCAAGTTAAATTCTCAATTATTCATTTAGGGTCTCAAATCCTTAATTGTCCATAGTTATCCTAGAGTTTAGGGTTTTGAATGATTTAGGAACTGTTATTCTCGTATTTGAGTTTTTTTATCAACAATGAGCTTTTGAATGGAAAGACTAGGTTCTATTTCTAAATGTAAATTTTAGTTCTTAGTTTAGTTAATCCTTGAGAATGATCAAGAAGTGCTATTAGTTAATTACATGTTCCTTAAAGTAGTAGGGTTTTCAACATATACCTAATTAAACTTATACAACATACTTATGCATATGAGTATATATTACATATATATGCGTATATTTGTAAACATAATTCTAGAAAAACAAAGCTATATACATTAAATCAAGTGGATATACATGGAGTTTCAACTACAAAATACTAGTTTACCTATACAATACATCAAGTACAAAAATATACAAGAAAATACCTAAAACCTAATTTATATAATAAAACAAATACAAGCAAAATACAAAAGAAATGTGTAAACCCTAGAAAATCGGTAGTCTAAACTCTAATTTAAGTCCGAGTGTCCTAAACTATGTCATGAGTCGGTAAGACTAGTAATAACAAAAGATTATGAAATTTAATAAATCGAATATAATACCGATAATAAAAACCCTAGAAATTGATTGAAACCCTGAATTGCGTGCTAAAACCCTAAATCGTGTACTAAAACCCTAAATCTGATTTATACACAATTAACCGAAATCGAACCCAAACTTGATCAAAACCTTAAAACTATAACTTTAAGCCTATAAAATAATTAAACACCACTCAATAGTGATATAATTATAGTCGATTGCAATTATCGACTAAATCGCGTAATTGCATAAAATTTTTAACGAAATCGTTAAAATAACTTGTAAAAATTATAATTGTAACGGGTACTAATTAAATTGATAAATTTTCATAAAATTCCAAAATTAATTTATAATTATTATTTTTATGATTTTTATGTTTAGAAAAATTACATATAATTATTTCTAATTTCTTTTGTCTACCGTTTTTCTACTTTCCTTTCCTTCTTTTTCCTTCTTTTCTTTTCCTCTTCTATTTTCCTTTTCCTACACGTGAATTGCAGTGGCAAATGCAGCAACCCATGTGTGTGAATTATAATTACAAGTGTCAAACACTTAAGGGAGAAAGGACAAATTAATAAAGGAAGTGTTATTTCTAATTTAATGCTTAATTTAATAGGATAATGATCTTGTATTTTCCTTTTATTATTTACTTACTTCCATCTACTGATTCACGTCCTAAAAGAAACAAAAGAAATTTTGGAAGTGAACAATTAAAAACACAAAGTGAAGAAAGAAAAGAAAAGTAAAGTAAAATAAAACTAAAGCAAAACTGAGAAGAACAAGAAGAATAAGAAGAAAAAGAGGAAGAAGGAGGAGAAAAAGAAGAAAAATTAAGGATCATATCAACATATTTAGGTAATTATATTTATTTTAGTTGTATATATGTATATTATATAGTATGTACATGCATATACTAAGTATTTTGTGGTATTTTACTAAAGGTTTCATTGCATATACATATATGTATGTATAAGTAGATAAACAAATGCATATGTATCCTTATGTATGTATAAATATATGTATGTAGACATGTATATAGATACTATTAGGTAAAATATATGGTATATGAATATACATGTGTATAAATAAGAATACATGAATATATATATGCATGTACACAAAAACAAAAATATATATATATATATGTATGTGTACATAAGAATATGTCTAGTAAGTATTTATTATTTTCACAAATTAAACATAGATATATATAGATCTATATGTACACGTGAATATGCATCTTAATGTGTGGATGTATATAACATTTATGTTCATATATGATATATATATGTGTAAGTATACATTTATTATATATATATCTATGTCCATGTGCTTCATATTTTCTCTTCATGTATATAAGTAAGTTATTTTTTTTTCTTTCTTTTATATGTATATATAAATGTGGCGTGATATAGCATATAGTATATAAGTATATCTTACGAAATAAAATAAGGTTATAGAGAATAGGTATACATATTACCGTAAATTAGGAAAAATAGTTACTAATTAAGTAAATTAGAAAAATTAATCAAATATAGAATTAATATATATATATGTGTGTGTATCGTAAAATACANTATAGAATTAATATATATATATGTGTGTGTATCGTAAAATACAAGTAAATAATAAGGAAATAATATATAATAAAAATAAAAGTAATAATAATAATAATAATAATTTTAATAAGACTAAAATCTCAAAACTAGGTTGAAATACGTAATTAGGGTAAAATAAGCTTAAAATAACAACATTATCATTTATACGATTTAAATAATTATTAAATCATAAATATACTAAGAAAAGCTAAAATTAATATTTATAACTTTTTAAATTAAAATAATAAATTTTGTGATATTTTTATATCACAGTTCAAACTGCAAGTCATAACGTCCAAAATAGACCTTGCTATGAGAAAATACGCTCGAAAATGATTAAAATGGACTATAAGTTATAACGATCTGAGCTAAAACAAAAAAGTTATATGTAATTCGATAAAAAGCTCAAATCGACAATTTCGCATAACTAAGTAAAGTAAACTTTACAAATTACGATACTAGTTTAGCTTTAAATTCCCAAACTTATAATTTTCTATATTTGTTATTCTCAGGTGATCTTCACCTTAACTCTGAGTTGTCCTTGGATTATTACAACCCTTAAGTTAACTATAGCTGAGTGAGTTTTTTTTCCTAATGATCCTATACTTGCTTATGTTTGTAATTAGTGAATATAAATTATGATCAATAATTGAATGTTGTATGGGGTTAGGTTATGCTTGTATATAATAATTGTTTGTTAACAGTGAATTTGTTACAACCCCAAGGGGGATTAGTTGTGGCAGTCACCATATACCGTACAAAGGATTGCAGATTCAATTTCCTTACAATCGATAACCCTTTTATACAATACATAAGGCTACATCTACAACTAACAACCAAGAGTGCGTAAGCATAAGTAATATCATTTTATGATAACAATAATAAAATATAGAAACATAACGCATACTCTATTTATATAAGAATTTATAAATAAAAAATCTAAAGCATTTCTTAAGTCAAACTAATATCATTCGATTACATAATCAGCTCTATACACTATCATAAGTACACTCTGATCACGTCTTGCTCCCAGACCTCGTGATGAACACTAACCTCGAGTATGTGATGGCTCGACTCTACGAATGACTCGACCTGCGAAAGAACACTACAAGGGTATAAGCTAACTAGCTTAGTAAGATAATTCTCCCAACTATACAACAATCAAGTTATACAATAATTAAGTTAAATCAAATGAATGCATGTCAGTCAGTATGCCAAACAAATACATGTAGGTAACCAAGTACTACATGTAACTCAAATTTAACACGCTTCGAAGTCTGGGTTGGAGATACATCGGTACAGTCAGATCCGGGTATCATACTAGAACTTATTTCATAACGAAACTCCGTATTTCGTATTTAAAATGTAATGGTATATCCATTATCAGTTTTATCAAAAACGAGTTTTACATATGATTGTGAGTAAGTTCACGTAGCCCTCACTCACCCTTAAACGGAAGCCTCTAGACTCAACCCTTAGCCAGGTGGTTGGTGCCACCGCCTAGTAATCCCGTGGGCCAAGGTAAGGTTATATAGCACGTATGCATCGTACGAAATCTATAACAATCAATAATCAACCCACATATAGCCTCTCTCTACATTCGTGCAATGTGACTGCTGGAATTAGTTATGCGGTGCATGATTATGTTTGTTTCAAGTTAACTTTTTCTAGTCGAGTAAAATTAGGTCTTATTATTCAGTGATCATTCAAAGTCACAAATAATCAATTCCTAGTAAATTTACTATGTAACAATTAATACATTATTGTAATTTAAAGTAAATTCACCATTAACAATCAATTATCATACACAAGCATAACCCAACCCCATATAACATTCATTTATTAATCATAACTCATATTCACTAACTACAAACACAAACAAGTATAAAATCATCAGGAAAAGTCACTCAGCCATAGTCAACTTAAGGGTCGTAATAATCTGGTGGCAGCTTAGGGTCAATGTCAAGATCACTTGAGAATAATAAAAATTTGTAAGTTTGAGGATTTAAAGCTAAACTAGTATAATTCGTAAAGTTTACTTCACTTAGTTATGCGAAATTGTCGATTCGAGCTTTTTATCGAATCGCATATAACTTTTTCGTTTTAGCTTAAATCATTATGAACTTATAGTCCATTTTGATTACTTTCTAGTGTATTTTCTTGTAGCAAGGTCCCTTTTTGGACATTATAACTTGTAGTTTAAATTGTGATATAACAATACCACAAAATTTATTATTTTAATTNAAAAAAAAAAAAGATATAATCTAATCTAATCTCTACATTAATGAAGATAGGACAATGTGATCATTTCTAAATTTTTCTTTTGTTATAAAAGCAACACTTGGCATTTGGATTTTATCACGTGGGCTGCTTGGTTCTAACTGATTTTTCTGTTTTCTATTTTTGTTTCCAGGACATGGCAACTTTAGGAAATTAGAAGAAGGAAGAAAAAAAGAAAAAGAAAGAAAGAAAAAAGGAAGAAAATAGAAATTAAAAATAAATATATGTAACTTTTCTAAATATAAAAATTATAATAATACTCATCATAAATTAATTTTGGAATTTTGTAGAAATTTATCAATTTAATTGGTACCCGTTATGATAATAACTTTTACAAGTTATTTTAACAATTTCGTTAAAATTTTACACGATTATGCGATTTAATCTACAATTGCAATCAATTATAATTATATTACTATCGAGTGATATTTAATTATTTTATAGGCTTAAAGTTATAGTTTTAGGCTTTTGTTCAAATTTGGGTTCAATTTCAGTTAATTGTGCATAAATCAAATTTAAGGTTTCAATCAATTTTTAGGGTTTTTATTATCAGTGTTGTATTCAATTTGCTAAGTTTCATAATCTTTTAGCGTTACTAACCCTATCGACTCATTACTCAGTTTAGGACACTCGGACTTAAATTAGGGTTCAGACTATCGATTTTCTAAGGTTTACAAAATTTACTTTAAATTACAATAATGTATTGATTGTTGTATAGTAAATTCACTAAGAACTGATTGTTTGTGACCTTGATTGATCACTGAAAAATAAGACATAATTTTACTTGACTAGAAAAAGTTAACTTCAAACATGCATAATCATACACCATATAACTATTACTAACCGTCACATTACACGGAGGTTACGAGAAGTCATACGAGGGTTGATTATTTGGTTATTATAGATTTCATACAATGCATACATGTGATATAACCTTATCCTAGCCTACGGGATTACTAGGCATTGGAGGTGCCAACCGCCTAGCTAAGGATCAATTCCAGAGGCCTCTGTTTACGAGTGAGTGAAGGCTATGTGACCTACTTACAATCATATGTAGAACTCATTTTTTATAAAACTGATAATGGATATACCATTACATTTTAAATACGAAACATGGAGTTTCGTTATGAGATAAATTTTAGTATGATACCCAGATCTGACTATATCGATGTATCTCCAACCCTGACTTTGGAGGACATTAAATTTGAGTTACATGCGAAACCTGGTCAACTGCATGTATTTGTTTGGCATACTGATTGACATGCATTCATTTGATTGAATTTAATTGTTGTATAACTTGATTGCTGTATGATTGAGAGGATTATCTCACTAAGCTAGTTAGCATATACCTTTATAGTCTTCTTTCATAGGCTGAGTGATTCATGGAGTTGGGCCACCGAATGCCCGAGGTCAATTGTTCATCAGGGGGTCGATGTGGGAGCAAGACGTGATCAAAATGTATTCATGATAGTTTATCTAGATTATAAATCTGATTATGTAATCAAATGATACTAGTTTGAATTAAGAAATGCTTTAGACTTCTTATCTGTAAACTCTTATATAAACAGATTATGTTTTATATTTCTTTATCTTATTATTATTATCATGAAATGATATTGCTCATGCTTATGCAACTCTTGGTTATTAGTTGTAGTTGTAGCCTGTTGTCTATTGTAAGGGAATTAAATCTACAGTCCTTTGTACAGTATACAGTGACTGCCACGACTAGCCCCCTCAAGTTGTGACAAAATGTATTTACTTGTTTTGGAAATTATTTGGTGTAGAAATCCTTCTCCTTCTCTCTCTCTTTAAATATTACTAAGAAGGTGTAATATTTAGTGTAGTTGAATATGGAATGGTAGTTAGAGAAAATAAGAGAAAAAGGAAACAAGGAAGATCAAAAGAGAGCAAGGGTATTTTTAGTTTAAAAGTTAACTGTTGTGTGTAATTTAAGGCAATTCAAGATGATTAGGGAGGGTTCTACAGAGATGAGGGGGCTCATGGTATGAGGTAGAGGAAAAAGAAAAGAAAAGAAAGGAGAATTTAATGCATTGAAAGTAACTTTTTGACTTTAGGTCAAAATTAGAATAATAATATTATGTATATGTAACAATTATAATTTAGAAGGGGGGAAAGAAAATAAAAAGGAAAAGATAAGGAGAAAAGGAAAAATAAGGAAATAAGTGAACAAATAAATAAAATAAATTTTAGAATTTTCTCTAAATAGTTCTATCCCTATAAATAATATTAATAATAATATATATTATAATTATAAAGAAAATTATAAGATATAAAACTAACATTTACTATATAACAGATAAACAACAAACAAGTAATAAAATTAAGTTTAAATAATTATATTCATATAACATTAATTCCTTTATATATATATATATAATATATATATATATAAAGTTACTAACAATTATAAAATAATATTATCAATTTTGTAAATTAATTTAGTACTCTTACATTTATTAGCATTTATGAGTTATCTCTAGTTATTCGTTAGCGATTTTATGAGTTTAAGCATATTGATCGATAATTGTATTAAATTAAGGTTTTATCATTGTAAAAACAAATTTATACGTTTATAAGCTTAAATTTTTAGTTCTAGATTTTTTATCATATTTTGGTTCAATTTCTAGTGTTTACACATATATAGGGTTTAGGGGTTTTATACGCGATTAGGGTTTCGATTAAAATTAGGGTTTTTCATATTCGTTTTGGATTTTGAATTTAAAATTTTAGTCAACTTTAGATTTATTGGCTCTATTGATTGAGGACGATTATCTATAATATTTAAGTTGATTGTATGCTTAAAAAGCTAAATTTACAATGTGTACCCATGATATGAAGACCACCTTACAAGTCAGAAATTGCAAGATTGTAACTAATTAATTACTACCGCCTTAATGCATAATTTAATTAAAAACATAAATATCTATGGATACATGATATTCCACAGTCCATTAGAATCGCAAGGAATCTGTATCCCCTACCAAATAATAAGATAGAGTATATTAATTTTATAAATTACAACACTTACTAAATATTGTAGAGTCTTAACAAATAAATACTTTCTATTCTTACTCATCTATTATTCTACTATTGGATTGCTCTACACTCAAGTGCTAGCCCAAATCCCAACTCTTAGATAAACTACAAAAGAAATTATAAAGGAATAAGCTACATCCAACTTAGTGACGTACTCCTCCTATTATACCTTTCAAGCAAAAGAAAGTAAGTTAAATTAATAATCATATGAATGTAGACAAATCATATGCAATGCAGCAATCACGTACATATAGCCATCTAGAAACTATATATAGCTTGGATTTTCGCCCTTCCTAGCCAAGGTTAGAGATGACGATCCGTTAGTGTAATACCCTAGAACAAAAAAAGAATATAAAAGAAGAAAGTTATAAAAATTGAATAAAGGATTACCAAGTTATAAGTAAGAGGAATTAAGGTCTTAAGCAATGGTATAATGAGGGATAATGTTAGAAGTACATAAGTTTCCTAACCTAGCCAGTATGTAATATTTATTACATTATTTCCTAGAAACTCCTTTAGACTTCTTGGCATTAACAAATACGACTCTTCCACTACAAACCTTGGAAACCTTTAAGGTACATCAAGTATTTTATTGAAACTTATTGGTTTTTAGAGGAAAAAGTTAAATTGATTTTAAATTCCTCTTGGTAATGTAATTCATCTAAAGAAAGGAATCATAAGGCTTACACAATCTTTGGAGACTTCTAATAGTAAGTAAAGAGTCAATTATAAAATTTAGGTTTTGATTAAATTTAAGTAATACACATTAATATTTTAGGGTTACACATTGATTGGCTATTGGAAAATGAAGAAACTCGAAAAAATTGTTAAAAATCAAAGTAAAATATCCCTTACACTATAGATTTTTCTTATAATCTTTCTATTTATGAAGATCATGGTGATGATTTGGTGGTTAAAGTGATAAAAGTAATGAAAAAGTTTGATGTTGATGGAGTAAGTATGGAATTTGAATTAAGGGTTTAGAGATGTAGAATTTGTGATGCATTGCTAATGAGGTTTTTGTTGAGGAGTTAGATTGCTTTTAATAATTTAAGAGTGTTTTGATCCATATGTTGAGATGTCGGAGGATAAAATAGGTTTAGAAAGGTTTTAAGCAAAAATAAAAAATAAAAAAAGTTTGACCAGAAAGTTATATGACCAAAAGACATGATCGTATCCCTAGTTGTGTCCCTTGCTGTAGGCGACATGGGCTAGCAGACCAAAAAGTTAAATGACCAAAAGACATGACCGTATCCTTAGTCGTGTCCCTTACAATAGTGAAGTGTAACTCAGTAAGTTACACAACCAAAAAGATATGGTTGTATCCCTAACCGTGTCCTAAGCTTTGCTATTTTAAGTTGAGTTGTTCTTCCTCTTTTTGTTTTATTCTGATATTATATCTAAAGTAAACCCCCTTTAATCTATCGTTAAGTGAATTTAAGGAGATTTAAATGGTCTAAAAGTAAGTTTTAACTAAGAGTCATCGTTTATTCAATATTTAAAGAAGTTTAATGAGTATGTATTGTTTTTAAGATTTAAAAGCTAGGTTTGATTCGTTGGTAACATATTTCAAATATCTAGGTACATGATACTTGCTTATTATATGTGAGTGCTAGGATAACAAAAATTAAAATGATTTAAATGTATATCCAGCTTATGTTTTGTCGAGCCTAGTTTTTTACCCTCCGGTTCTTTTTATAAAATTAGATTTTCTCTAAACTGATTAGTACTAAACCCTACCCGTTTAATATCGATCATCAACTAGGGTTAAAGAAAACCATTTCTTTTTGTTTTTAAAACAAATTTCGAGTTGCTACCCGATCGAAGTAAGGAAAAACAGTTAAGTTATAACTAATTGGGTGAATTGGTTATAACTTAACCATTAGTCTAACGATTAAAACCAATTTTACAAAATGGTTTGACTAGAAAATCCAAATCCGGAGGTTAAGAATTTTAAATCCTTACGGGTACCATTAACTTTCCAAAATTAAAATTAAACTTAAAAATCACTTTTTAATTTTGAAAGATAGAACTTGGTTATTGATTACTCTAAATTAGATTAACAAAATAATCTAAACTAAAGAAAAAAGGAAATTAGGTTTTTTCATTTTTATAGTCGCTCCAAAAGTGCCTACGTACTCATTATTCGAGATTAAACATACGTAGTTTTTTTAACAAAAACTTTAACAGGTTAAAATTATTTTAATTTGGAAAACATGTTAAATTTACATTTTTAGTTCAATTCGGTTTATGTAAGGAAATTTCTAAAAAATGAAGGTCCTAAATTGAAATTTTTAGTTTTTTGGAAAATCCAAAAGGGCCCTAATTTTACAAAGCGTTAATTTATTTTTATTTTTGAAAAAGATGTTTTTCTAAGTGATTAAAAAATTTATTCACTAGCCTAATTAATTTTTTTATTATTTTTTTTACTACATTATCTTCTTTATTATTTTTATCTATTTCTACTATACTAAAATAAACTAATAAATAAATTATTCTTTTTTTTTCTTTCTTCTTTTTCTTTTTCTTATTATATAGTTTTTTTTTTCTTCCTTCTTTTTCTTCTCTTTTTTTTATTTACATTTACAATTACAATTATAGAGAAAGAGAAAAAGAAAAGAAAAATAAATAAATAAATAATCAAACAACAACAATAGTTAAAAATAAAAAGAAATAAATAAAATAAAAAAGAGAGACTTTTGACCAATTGGGCACACGGATCAGACCTGGGACGGGTTGGTCGGGTTAGGTCAGATCGTGGTCATCGAGATGGGTTCCACTGTCTTCAATAGCAACGATAGCTTAAGTCAATTTAGCATAATTCGGGTTGAATTTTTTGTAGGTGATGACAAATTCATGTATTTCAGATTAGAGATGGAGGGTTTAGGCTCAATGCCGCAGTGTTTAGGAGTGTTTTTAAGGTGTTTTGGAATGGTGGATAGTGGTGGTGTTTGGGTGGTGCACAATGTGGCTACTAAAGGTGCAACGAAGGTTGAGACTTAGGTTCTAAGGTATGGTGAGGTTCGTAGTGGGGTTATTTTAGTGTAAGGAGTACTAGTGGTGGTGGTTCGAGAGGGGGTAGCTACAATAGTTAGGGTTTAAGTAGTGGTTGTTGGTGGCGTTGCTAAGGGGTACAGTAAATGACAAGAGTGATCGGGTTCGTCTCTTAAAAGCTTAGGGGTTGCAATCGTAGTGGTGAATTCAATTAAAAATGGCTAAAGAGGGAGATTCAAAGAGAGAGAGAGAGAGCTTGTGAATAGAGAGAGAAAATGAGAGGGAAAGAGGGTTTTGCAATGATTCTACTAGTTGTGAGTGGTTTCTCTATGCTCCCATGAACTCTCCAACACCCTTTATATACTTAAAAACAATCTAAAAACATGGAAAGTTTGAATCGGTGTGAATGGGGGTTGTCTAAATTTTCAATTTTTTTCCAATCTTTGAATCTCAATTTGAATAGATTTTTGACTGAATCTAAACTTGTTTCTTATGCCCATTTATAGTAGGCTATGTCTAGTTTGCAATTTCACCATTGATTTGGTGAAATTGCAATGAAAAGTGATTCAAAAATCAAGTCAAATGTGCCTACCCAAAGAGGAAAGTAGGGCAAATCTAGAGAAAATGAAGGAAAGAGGGGGAAAGAGAAGGGAAAAGGAAATAAAGGGAGGGAAAAATGGGCTAACGTGACACCACGCCAATCGTATCGACCAACCCCAGCCTGCCACATGTCATCACTTGACATGTGGTATGCCACATCAACAAGGTCGTCTAACCTGATGTTGCCACGTGTTAGGATACATAGTGTAATCAGATCCTGACATGTAGTAGTGTGCTAGTTAACAAAAAATAAAAAATAAAAAAAGGCTTCCCTACCTTTGCTAAGATTCGTACCTAAGACCTCAAACTTAAACCCATTATTATGTCCATGTGATTAACCATTGAGCCATTGGCCTGTGCCTTATTCATAAATTGCACATATGGACTAAGTTAGTTTAGGCTAGATTCAAATCTAAGCCTAGACTCAACGGTCTAACTTTTAAACTTATTTCAAAATTAAAAATTTATCCTAATAAAATGTTATTTTTTAAAATCTTTTACTTTTTTTCAATTTTTCAATTTTCTTATTTTCTCAATTTTTTTGTGTTTCTTATCCAAATATCTTATTTCTTTTATGCTTTTTCTTATTTTTTGTATTTTCCTAAAATTCTTATTTTTTTCTAAATTTCTTAATCTTTTAGGTTTTCTTTAATTTCCTATTTTTTGTGTTTTTCCTAATTTAGGGCCTATTAAGAAAAGAAAGAAAAATAAAAATAAAGGGAGCAAAAATTAGGTGTCTACATGTTTCTTTTTATTACTTGTGTTTAACCCGTCCTAGGAGCTCGAAGTAATAGATCTCTAGGGGAAAACCTTGATGATCCTTACAACGTGTTATCCTTAGTGGGGCCTTACTTGAAAATGATCTATGGTAGATTTAGGCGTTGTAAAGGGGCTCGAAGAAGCATACCTAGCACTAGGTTGTAGAGAGGCTTGAAGAGGCACGCCTAATGCTATTTGTGATACATTAATGATGTCATCAAGTCATGAGGACCACTATTATGTGTTTATGTTACCAGCTTAAAAGTTAAGATAAATGAATGAATTATGTGGATTACTTGGTTACTTACTTACATTTCTACACATGTGATTATGTATTGTTTAATCATGCGCTTATAGTTGTGTGTCACGTACTGGGCTTTAGCTCATTTTATCATATTTTTAGATGTAAGACTTACAGTTATACTACTTAACTTTAATAACTTATGGAGCTAATTGTTACTATCTTGGGAATAGGAAGTGTGAGGACGACATATGGCATTGAAGAATATCTTAAGAAATTAATTGATAAGATTATTTAGTCTTATGTGGTAATGATAATTGATTAAGCATTAATATTTCTTAACTATAAGTTATTCTAGCAATATTTGAAGACTTTTATAGTATTATTTAGAGTGTTTAATCGGATGTTACGCCTGACGTGTCATTAAAGACTAAGAATATATGGTAGTCTATTATGTCCTACGTTTTAGGGCGTTACAGATAAAGTGGTATCAGAGCCTAAGTTATGAATCCTTGGGAAAAAATAAAAAAGGGAAAATAATAATAAGCAATAAATCAATAGGACGGTTTGATGATGAGGGGGGTAGAATGTGGGTTAGGTTTGACCTTAAGAGGAAATTTATGTTTTGTATTGGCAGTTACATGAAATTATATTATTTGATATCATTATTCATTTTAGAGTTATTTGTTTATTTTAGAGGTTTCATTTAACTATTTGAGAATGATAGATGTCTACATCATTATCTATTTATGTTTAGAAGGTTAAAAAGATTAGAGTATAATACTTAAGTATAGAGATATATAGTAAAAAACAAAATATGATAGCAAAAGATAAGAACCTTTAGCATATAAAAAAAGGCCATTAAGGTAAAATATTTATTATTAAATGGCTCGAAGGGATATACACTACAAGTGATATGTCTTATGATTATGGAATCTATAACCATAGAAGCATATTAAATTCCTTTTGACCTATAATTTTGATTAGTGAATAGAAGAAGGAATAATAATGATGATCATGTAATAAATAGTAACTAATGATAATATTATTGATATCTATGTAAATTCATAAACCTTTATAAAATTATCTTTGATTAATATGTCAAGGAATTAATAAGAAATTCAAAAAAAGGGGAAAATATAAAATGGTTATAAATAGCTCTAATTAATAGCATAAGTATAACAAAGTAAGAAACAAAAGTATTTTTGAAAGAAAATGCAGTAGACAAAACATAACCTTTATACAAAAATTATTGACAACTAAATGACTATATAAATTATTGAAAATTATCAAAGTAATAAATATAGTAAGAACACATTTAAATATTACAAGAATATCTACATATTCATAAATATACATCAATTTTTCTTGAATGACCAATATAAGAAAAATTAAGAAGCTACTAAATGGAAATTAAGAAATAAAAAACAACCAATTGTATTGATTAGAAAAGTGCAAAATAAAGAATTGGAATCATAAACTAATCACCAAAAAATCTATTATAATTTCCCTATACAAAATTAAAGTCCTTTTTAACCACATTCCATATGGATAGAGACATTACAAGAACATAATACTAATTAACAATCATAATAACAATATTAACAACGCTAATAATAATAATTAAGCACCTTAATAATAACAACAATACGAATAATAATAGCAAAGCTGTTTTACTAAACCATCCATTATGAGCAGTAACGCAACAATAACAAAGAGTTTATTGAATTTTAACTAATAATGATAATAATAGAGTTTAATAGGATATTTCATATGTACATTAATCACGTATGCATATGATAGGGCTAATGAGTTTCTTTTCTATCTTATGATTGGTCCAAATCATGTTAATTATGTTAGGTTTTGTCAACGATGTTGTCATGTCATATTGCATTTATTGTATAAGTCAAGTTAGGTTGTCGGTCACATTTTGGTCAAGTCAAATCATGTATTGTTACTCATTAGCCCATATCTATATATGCGTATATTGAGATGCTTCATATGTAAACTATTCAACATTAACTAAAGACAACAAAAATATAAAAGTATTCAATTGACAACTATCAAATAATTAATTTACAACAAAATCTTACGAAGGAACAAAATAGGCCAATAAATTCAATAATGGTAACGGTAAGCAATAATAATTATAATGATAGTAAGAAGCCATGAAGTATAGTAAAAAATTTAAGAAAATTCTTTGAAACTCAATTAAACAACTTTGAGTGCATCAAATACTTCAACTACATTATAATCTATAATCATAATAATTATAGTAATATGGTAAAATCAATCAAACATAAGTATACCAAAAGCATGACATAGCAATAAGTGTATCCCCTTCAATCTAAAAGCTTTGAGCTCGACATAAGTCACAAGAGAATAAGTAACTTAAGATTAAATTATGGTAGCAGTAGTAAAAGTGTCAAATAGTGACAACTCTTGAAATAGATGGTTGAGGATGGTTAGTGGAGAGAAGAATTTTAACAAACTCTCGAAGCATAAACTTTCTTCCATAGAGTCATAAAATTGTTTAAAGATTATAAGATCTAAAAGATGGGGACTCTTATTGTTTGATTAAGTCTCTAATATGTTGAAAGTTAGAGAATGGTGAGAGAAATGAGATTGTAAGAAATATTTTAGGTATGGCTCTTATTATTAATGTTGTGGTTATTCATCTAGTGTTAGTGGTATCATAATTAAATGACTAATAAATCGGAAGTAGATAATACAAGAAGGTAGGATGAAGAGAACATTTAAATATAAAAGAGATAAAAGAAGAAAATACAAGTTTAAGTTGAATTTATTGAGGTATAAGGTGTTACAAAATTTATTAAGTTATTGGGTGAATTTAGTATAAGTTGGTCAACAAGTAGAAGAGTAGTAGGGAAGGTAATATGAGATAAATGGAAGGAAGTTATTGTGAGGTTAAAAGGACCTAAGTAATTTAGTTATTGGGATTAAAGTTTATGTCGAAGTTGGAAAGAGAGAGAGTTGGGTATTTAGGTGAAATCGTTGATACTCAAGAGAATCTAGAGAAGATGAATTTATTCATATGTTAAGGTGTAGCAAAGTAACCACAATGAATAAGAGGGTACTTAAGAACCGATAATTGATATTCTCAAGCTAATAAAGTTGGAGCTCTCAAATAAACAAAAGGAGCTTAGTTGTTAGAAGTTGACTTAGAGAGAAATATTACTTTTTGGGAGAAATTGGTCATAACCTGATGTTATTAGGAAAGTAATATAAGTAAGATTGAATTCTTTGAATCAAAGTAGACTAATGATCAAGTTACAAAAAGCCATAATAATGGAGATAAGTTATAAGGAAAAATGATCAAATTTCCATGGTTAAATTAAAATAAGAGTAGTACAGTGGAAGACAAGCTAAAGAAGAAACCTTAAGTAATTGAAGATTTATGATGATAATAGGAGATTTGGTGGATAATACACAATAATTTTAGGAATAATCTTGTAACAAGACAAATAGTCAGATATATAAAGGTGATCTTAAGGAGGAGAAATAATTAAATAAATAAGGCTCAAAGGAGCAACTTACCTCGAAGTCAAAGAAACTTATGAAAATAAGTCTTTCAAGTTGCCCCAATGTTCAAGCAACTTTTGAGGATGAAAGTTCTGTGAAGTGGGGCAGAATGTAATACCTTAGAAAAAAAAAAGGAATATAAAAGAATAAAGTTATAAAAATGTAATAAAGGATGATTAAGTTGTTAGTAAGGGGTATTAAGGTCTTAAGCAATGGTTTAATAAGGGATAATGTTGGAAGTACATAAGTTTGTTGACTTAGCTAGTATGTAATATATATTACATTATTTCCTAAAAACTCCTTCAAACTTCTTGGCCTTAACGAATATGACTCTTCTACTACAAATGTAAACCCTAAAAAATTGATAATCTGAACCCTAATTCAAGTTCGAGTGTCCTAAACTATATAATAAGCCGATAAGGCTAGTAACAATAAAAAATTATGAAATTTAATAAATCAAATATAACACTGATAATAAAACCTTAGAAATTGATCGAAACCCTAAATCACGTACTAAAACCTTAAACCTGATTTACACACTATTAACCAAAATTGAACTCGAATTTGATTGAAACCCTAAAAGTATAACTATAAGTCTATAAAATAGTTAAATATTGCTCAATATAGTGATATAATTATAGTTGATTGCAATCATTGACTAAATCGCTTATTCACATAAAATTTTAACGAAATCGCTATAATAACTTGTAAAAATTATAATTGTAACGGGTACCAATTAAATTGATAAATTTTTACAAAATTTCAAAATTAATTTATAATGAGTATTGTTATAATTTATATGTTTAGAAAAATTATATATATTTATTTTTAATTTTTATTTTCTTCCTTTTTCTTTCTTTCTTTTTCTCTTTTCTTTCTTTTCTTCTTTACTCCTTTATTGCACGTTCTGAAAACAAAGAAAAAATCAGAAACATAGTAGCCCATGTGATCAAATTCAAATGCCAAGTGTTGCTTATATTGTCACAACCCGAGGGGGCTAGTCGTGGCAGTTGCCGTATACTGTATAAAGGATTACAGATTGATTTTCCTTACAATCGATAACCCTTTTATACGATACACAAGGCTACAGCTACGGCTACGACTACGGTTAACTACCAAGAGTACACAAGCATAAGCAATATCAATTCATGATAAATAATAAATTATAAAAACATAACACATGGTCTATTTATATAAAAGTTTACAAATAAGAAGTCTGAAACATGTCTTAAGTTAAACTAGTATATCGATTACATATTCAGCTTTATAAACTATCAGAAATACTCTCTAATCACATCCAGCTCCCACATTGACCTTGTGTAAAATACTAACCTTGGGCATGCGACGGTCCGACTCCATAAATAGATCGGCCTATGAAAGAAGACTATAAGGGTATAAGCTAACTAGCTTAGTGAGATAATTTCCCTCAACCATACAGCAATCAAGTTATACAATAATTAAGTTTAATCAAATGAATGCATGACAATTAGTATGCCAAACAAATACATGCAGGTGACTAAGTACTGCATGCAACTCAAATTTAATGCCTTTCGAAGTCAGGGTTGGAGATACATCGGCATAGTCAGATTCGGGTATCATATTAGAACTTATCTCATAACGAAACTCCGCGTTTCGTATTCAAAATGTAATGGTATATCCATTATCAGTTTCATTAAAACAAGTTCTACATATGATTGTGAGTAGGTTCACACAGCCTTCATTCACCCCTAAACGAAGGCCTTTAGACTCGACCCTTAGCCAGGCGGTTGGCGCCTCCAACGCCTAGTCATCCCGCGAGCCAGGGTAAGCTCATATCGTACGTATGTACCGTACAAAATCTATAACAATCAATAATCAACCTACGTATGGCTTCTCGCTACCTTTATGTAATGTAAGTGTCGGAATTAGTTATGCAATGCATGATTATGCGTGATCCAAGTTAACTTTTCTAGTCGAATAAAATTAGGTCTTATTTATTTAGCAATCATTCTTAGTGAATCTACTATATAACAATCAATACATTATTGAAATTTAAAGTAAATTCACCATTAATAATAATTATCATACACAAGCATAACCCAACCCCATACAACATTCATTTATCGATCATAACTTATATTCACTAACTACAAACATAAACAAGTATAGAATCATTAGGAAAAACTCATTCAGCCATAGCTAACTCAGGGGTTGTAGTAATCTGGTGGTAACTTAAGGTTTATATCAAAATCACCTGAAAATAATAAAAATTTATAAGTTTGGGAATTTAAAGCTAAACTAGAATCGTAATTTGGAAGGTTTACTTCACCTAGTTATGTAAAATTGTCGATTCGAGCTTTTCATCGAATCGCGTGTAACATTTTTGTTTTAGCTCAGATCGTTATGAACTTATAATCCATTTTTATCGTTAATGAGGTCCATTTTGGACGTTGTGACTCACAGATCACAGTTTGAACTGTGATATAAAAATATCACATAATTTATTATTTTAGTTTAAAAATTATAAAATATTAATTTTAGCTTTTTCTTAATATATTTATGATTTAATAATTATTTAAATCATATAATTGATATTTTTATTATTTTAAGCATACTTTTCCTATTTTTGAGATTTTAGCCTTATTA
>JAMXBB010000008.1:62862923-62881049 GCA_024138015.1 Lumnitzera littorea
TATATATATATATATATATACTTGTATTTTTTTGTTTTATACATACATACATACATACAATCATATTACACACATATATATGTACAAAAATACTTAATATATATAGTATTATACATAAATACATATACATATGCATATCACGTCCATGGGTATATATATATAGATATATATAATCTATATAATAAAAATACAATATACATAAACTACGACATACACATATACATACCAAATATATACACTCTATTATAGATATACTATATTATACTAGTATTTTGTATTTCACAATTATATATACATAATTTTGGTTACATGCTTATATATATATATATATATATATACATAATTAAGGAAAATACATAATAGATATATTATTATATGTGCATGTACATATGTGCATATACACAAATTTCTTGTACCTAAATATTTTGAAAATAATCCAATATACCATGTATATACATGTAAATATACTTTAATATTTATATATATATGAACATACATACATAAAAAAATACTAATATTACATATATCTCTATACTACATGATCTTATATTACACATAAATTCTACAAAATACATGTATGTACAAGAACACATAAAAATAATTAATACATATTATATGTACTAAATATTCCTCCTTTGAAGTATCTTGAGTTAATAATTCCCCAAGCTTTTCTTCTTCTTCTTAATTTACTTATTGAATTTGAGAGTCCAAAGGAATAAAAAAAAAAAAAATAGATGATCATGGTTAGAAAGAAAAAAAATAAAGATGTATGTGCTTTGTTTTTATGTTGGTGACATATATGTGTATTTTCTTTTGTTTTGGTTTCCAGATGCAAGAAGAATAGCAGCAACTTAATGTGACTAAAACAAAAAGAAAAAGGAAAAAAAAAATCAAGGCAAGATGTGGTAATAAATTTGATGAGACATAGCTTATCTAAACTTTTGTTT
Organism: Lumnitzera littorea; assembly: GCA_024138015.1. Lineage (NCBI taxonomy): Eukaryota > Viridiplantae > Streptophyta > Magnoliopsida > Myrtales > Combretaceae > Lumnitzera > Lumnitzera littorea. The sequence continues at coordinate 62,863,871 of JAMXBB010000008.1, forward strand.
CTTTTCTCATTATTAACACATGGTAAAAACAATTGAGCTACACATGTCCACCACAATAATCTGGAAATTATGGGACGTAGCAAGCAAAAGGGAAAAATCTGGAGGAGAAAGGAAAAAAGAAAAAAGAAAGGAAAGAGAAGGAAGAGAAAAATAAAAATAAAAATATTATATTTTTCTAAATACAAAATTATAATTTTAATATTTATAAAATACTATTGAAATTTATTAATTTAATTGTTACCCGTTATGTTTATAATATTTATGAATTATTTCAATGTATTCGTTAATAATTTTACGTATTTATGCATATTAGCCAATAATTATATTTGACTAGGGTTTTATTACTATTAAGTTATATTTATTCATTTTATAAGCTTAAAGTTATAGTTTTAGGGTTTTCGTATGCAATTTAGGTTTCAATGGAAATTCTAGAGTTTTATTATTTATAATATATTCAATTTCATAATTTAATAAAATTTTTATCTTACTTATCCTTAAGGACTTATGAAATTATCTATAGTACCGAAGTTCAATTCTACTCACAATTAACTAAATTCATGGGGTTTATAGAAATGAGGAAAGGGGTGGGATGTGGCTGCACTTTCACATATAGCAGATTTTATTTTATTTTTTCTTTTTTTTTTTTCAATTTCTTGCTTGCTTATGTAATTATCTAGTTATTCATTTATTCTCCTTATTTGCTATACATAAAGGCTACTAAGTTAGTGGATTATTTGATTGAAATTTAAAGTTAAATTTAGGAGCTTATGGAAAAGAAAAATTTTCACTTACATAGTTAGTATTTTATTTTTATCATCTCTAAATTTTCGAGTGGTAAAATATTAAGGATTTGGAATTTTATATTTAGTAAGCTTTACTTACGTTTTAGGATTCCGTTTGTTACTCTTTTTCTATGATTACAAATTCAATTTCATCAAGCAAAATTTAATTATTTCACTTGTCAACTTTAAGGAATATCGGAACCATCCAAGTTTGATTCCAAGCATTACAAAAAAATTTATGAAGTTTATTGTATTTGTCTCTTAGAATTGCAAAATAAAAAGAAATAAAGACTGATTTGATGTTAGCATTGCAAGATGTGAAAAGTAAGAAGAAATGATAGTTTGAAAACTCTTGTACTTGATCAACTTTAATTGCATGGTTATCCTTGATTTGGAGGATATTTTATGTGTTATGTAATAGGAAGAAGACAAAACAAATTAATAGTGGATTTGTTTACTTCATGGCAGATATGAAAGGCATGAAGGAAGAAAAAAAGTTTTCTCCTTTTGTCACATTTTCCTAGGTTACTAGGTTTAGGTTATATGTAATTAGTTTGGGGTAATGATCGGATAGTTTTACCTAGTTAAGGAAGAGATTGAATTCTAACAGAAAGTTAATTAGCTTAGTTAGTCTAGTTACAACTCAAATTAAATTATATTATACCTAATATTGTATTAGTTAAAATATTTAGTATAATATATTATTTTATGTATTTAAGAAAATGATGGGTAGGATAAACATGTATATATATATATATATATGTATAGCACCGTACTTATATATCATGTAGGGTTAAATTTGCAATTTCACTAATTTACTATTTTAATTAATTCAATTTAATTAATTATTATTATTTAAAATCATCTCTAATCGTTCATAGCGATTTAATGTGATTTCACATACTTAATAATAATTTTATTAATTTGGGGTTTTATTAACATCAGGGTAAATTATAGGGTTTTTCAATCTTAAATTTAGTGTTTAAGGTTTTTGTTTAGTTCAAGTTCAAATTTTTGTAAGTATGCATACATAGGGTTGAGGGTTATTCTTATGTAATCAAGATTTTTAAACTATATATTAAGGTTTTTTATATTCATTTTAGGTTTTGAAATAACTTTTAAATCAATTTTAATTTTATACTATTTTAATGATTAGGGCAAATTATCTATAGCACTTCACTTCAATACTATATTTAAAAGGCTAAATTTGTGGGGTTTATAAAGATAGCTTTTCCCTTGATAGGGTCCTTAAGAAGAGCTTTATCCTGTACAACATTACGCTACTTGGTAGCTCAACCTCGATGGCCTTACTTCTCTTCAAAGCAACCCTAACTATGAAACACCGATCTTTCAATGACTACTAAGGACTTAAAATTATCACGACCTAAATAGTATCATTGTCATAGTAGATCGTCGTGTACCGTACAAAGATCTAAAATCAACCCCTTTGTTAATCATAAGCCTTCCATACGATACATAAGACTCCTTCCACTCTATATTACCATCAAGCCTATAGATATGCAATATCAAGCATATTAACTAAGATTTACCATTTAAATTCAAAATACTGAAGTTAAGATGTAGATTCATAGAATTCCAAAATAAAATATTACAACACAGCTAAATCCTATAAGAGTCTACATTATGAAAATCTAACTATAGAATTAAGCTAAACAAAGTAAATAAATATCTACCAGTCATTATTACAAAATTCCCTCTTCGCTTCCTAAAACTCACAATCCTGTTTCGACACGAGACTTACCTTGAGCATTCCTCAATCTAGATGGACAAAAAGGTGGTCCTATAACAAAAGAAATTTATTGAGGTGTAAGCTTATGCTTAGTGAGTAAATCCCTCTGCCATGCCATATAAACAATATAATTTAATGCACAACATATGAATGCATGAATATCCAGAATGTCGACCAATATATGTAGTGACCTAAAAACTGCATGCAACTCAAAATTACATTCCTTGTAGTCGAAGTTAGAGATAATTAGCCAATACAAACCATCAACCCGGTCTTAGCACCTAAGTTTTTATTCTATTTACACCAACATGATCAAATCAACTAAAACAAATATATATTATATACAAACTTTACTTTTCATACAGAAAATATACTTTTCTTTTCAAAAATCAAATTTATGCCAAAATCTCAAGTCTAGTGATATGGTGGCTCCTGTAGTCCACAAATACATGCCCTAAGTGGAAGTTACAAGACACAGCCCTTTGCTAACGGTTAGCATCCCCTGGTGCCTAGTAAGCCTAATAGCTAAGACAGAGACTCAATAACATGTAAATGGCATACCGTTGCCTAATCCCTGCAAGAGACCCCCCTCATGTGAGCCCCTTCCTGTCTTCCGCGTAAGGTGACAGCTGATATAGTTATAATGTAAATATGGGAAATGCATGACTTATTAAATTTCTTAATTAGATACTTAATTAATTCAATTTCCATTGTGATCAATCAATTTCATTCCATACAACTATGTATAACTATCATTACAACAATTCTCATTATTATCTTATTAGCAAGTCATGGCATTTAATCATAATATCATATACATACATTTCCCATATCCCACAAGCATTCAAATTCATTATATAAATTTTAAGTGCATCTAACTATAATTAAAATCAAGTATGAAGTCATCGAGAATCGTTCACTCAGCCATAGCATATTGATTGTAATAGTTTGGGGGTAGGTTGTCTCTAAAGGTCAGGTCCTCTAGACATCGCAAATATGATATTATAAGAATTTGAAATAAAATTTAGAAGACTAAGCTAAAATCTTTTAAGTTACATTTTTAACTTAGTTTCGTATTTTTCCTTGGTTTTACTTAAAACTTCAATTGCATATAACTTTCTCGTTTTAAATCCGATTTTTATGATCTTATAGTTGATTTTCATCATTTTTTAGTATACTTTAATGTGATATGGTTAGATTTTTTAGATAAGGCATGCAAATCTATCCATTGGTCAAAACAATAGCAGTCTACAAGGTTTAATGCTCTTTTGGGCTTTATTTGGTTGTTGGGCTTTTTGTTATTTTAGGAAATCTTTTGGGCTTAGGCTTAGGCTTAGAACTTTATTCTAAGCTTAAAAGTCAAATTTCCATCCTTGTCTTATGGCTTTGGTGCTATCAAATTTTTCTTGGACTCTTATGTGAGCTTATGGGCTTATTTTTTATTTAAACTTAAGTTGGTGACTTTGTTGAGCTTAAGGAGTTTTATGTAGGCTTCTTATAGGTCTTAGAACAACTTTTCTTGATTGATTTAAGTGCTAGTCAGAAATTTGATGAGGCTTAAATAGAAGTTCAAAGCTTGTTTTGGATAATTTTAGGCTAAGTTTTGAGCTTTAGGCTCTATACACTTACTATACTTGCTTTGGTTGGTCTTTTCACTTTTTATACTTTGTTTTATCATATTTTTAAGTGGGTTCAATTCAGTTTTACCTAAAGCTAGATTTGAGCATATGTAACCAAATGGAATTAAAAATAACGTCTAAATACCCTACATACACTTCACATCCAGCATGTTACTCTTTTGTCTATACATATATTTCATGATTTTCTCAACTTATAAACTTCTATTCTAAGTGTTAGACATGTATCCTTCATAATACCAACTTAATATGCTCATTTTCCATCCTTTAAGTAAGAGATTCCTAAGCTCACTAGTTAAAGTAGTCTAGCTATTTTATCACCTTATGTTCATGCTAATATCTTCATGAAAATGTAGTCTTTTAAACATGACATACTAGAGTACTTAATAAGGAAATGAACCTACTCGTCCTAAGTAGTATAAAAGGTAGTTGTGCACAAAGGTTCCTCTTTTGCTCCTTGTTTTTCTCTTTCCTTTTTACAAGCATCTTAGGTTACCAAAGTCTTAGTGTTTAAGGTTGGTTTTGGAGGTGTTCTAGTTTGTCCAAAAATAGCTTTGATGTGGACAAAGTGAATGCAACAAAAGATTGTTTTTGTGCCATGAGGGTGTGGGTATAGGAGTGGCAGTTGTGTGTGATTTTTTAGGGGCTTGATTTCTCCTTTTGATTTTGTGTTTGAAGTGTGAAAAAGGAAACGGAAAATGAGAAGAAAAGAGGGAGTGTGTGCCAGTTGGAAATGGATGTGCAATACATCCATAAAGCCTCTTTTTGTTGTCTTTAAACAAAGTACACAAGTCATACTTTGACGTGATTGGATAATGTAAGCATTAAGAGGTGAATAGTGTTTGTGAAAGACAATTGGTTTGATGTAAGATTGACAATGCATAGCCCCCCATACCCTCTTCTTACAACCGGCCATAAGGTGTCCTTTTAGGGTATGGCTTTTGTCTTGTCACTTTTTTAAAAATTAAATTGATAAAGTGAAAAGATAACTTATCCTTATGTAGTATAGGTTATGGTGATATATGGAAATGGTTTTATTAGTAGCTTTTGATAAGTTATTAAGTGATAGTTGATTCCAACTCCCAATTGATAAATTATTAAATGTGATTGGTTGGCTTACTTATCCATATGTACTATAGCTTATAAGTAAAAATAAGAGAATTGTCTTATATGTAATTTTTTTAAGGTTTGGTTCTTAAATTAATCTATAAGTTATGATTTACTTCTTATGGAATTTTATAATTTTCTAGAGTTGAATAAAATTGTTTAGATTATATTTTTAATTATTTAGGGTCACAAGTCCTTAACTATACTAAGTTTTAAGGTTTTAGATGACTTAAAGTTCGTTATTCTTATGTTAGAGTTTTCATTGATAATGAACTTTTGAATTGAAAAACTGGATTTATTTTCTAAGTGTGAACTTTAGTTCTTAGTTTAGTTGATCTTTGGGAATGATCGAGAAGTACTCTTAATTATATGTCCCTTAAGTAGTAGGGTTTATAGGAATAGTAGGTTATTTTTATCACAAGTGAAACTAAGAATGTATAGTTAGAGAAATAATGAAATAAACTTATTAAGAGAAACTTAAGAGACAAGTTTAGTTGTATGCTAAGAACAAGTTAGGGCATCCGATACGATTTAAAGCTTGCATAAAATCTTATCCAAATTGAGTTAAACTTTACTATGAAATCACAAAAGTTAGAAAAAGAGTTCTAGTAAGATTTATTTTGCTAAATAAAGCTTAAAGAATATTAAATTTAATAAATTGTGAATTTATTGGTATGGCTTGTTATATATCAAAAACTCAAAATTTGAGTACTGAGATTTTATGAGACATATAGATGCATGATTAGGCCTAATTAATAGTTATGATTGAAATATACTTTAGAGTATGGAAACTTATATATGTATACACACACACTCTACAAAAATAACATTGCCTAGATATATGATAACACGAATTTAACATACATTTTCTATGGTTTTTTAGTGCTATTTTAGATCTTAATCAAGTTAATTTTATGTTATTTTGAGTTTAATCCGTTTAATTTTATTTTTCAGAGACTTCTAGAGCATTTTATGGAGTTTTGAAGGTTTTTAGCAATTTTTGAAGTGTTTTGAAGTAAAAGCATTAATTATAGATAGAAGCATACGAGAATTAAGCAAAGAGCAAAGCCCAATAAAAACCACAGTTAGGGACCATGGTTGTAGTCCTCACCCGTGTTCCATTCGTCAAGCGATTTCATTTAGTTCGAAGTTTTCGCACAAAGAGTAAGTACACGCCTACACTCTACGATGGTGTCCGTGGATAAGCACTATTTAGCATATCTTCTATTCTTTAACATGTCATATTTAGCGAATCTTCTATTTTGTTAATTTTCTTTGTAAACCTAGCCCCACTTTTCTATAAGTAGACTCTTAGCTAAGAATGTAAATGGATGGATCATAATAAGATACTCAACTCATTCAACCCATTAAAAACCCTATAGTTATTAAATTGAAAAAACATACCCCGTTGAGAGACCCAATAGTCAACAAAAATAATATATTAATAATATAATATTAATTAAATAAAAAAGTAAATGAAAAGTAATTGGTAAAGCACTCTAACTCTCCTGCCCTGCATCTATTTCCATCCGTAACCTAGTTCTTCTCTTCTCCAATCTCCGGCTCTCCATCAATCCATCCGCTCGTCTTCAGTCTCTAGTCCGTTCTTCTTCTTCAATCTTCCTTACATCTCTCTAAAAAACGAAACCCAAGTCGTAATCAACATTTGTAACTGTGTCCTGCATCCTCTCATAATTTCATTCTCAAGTTTGTTCTTTATGCCTTTACATTTTTTTTTTTGAAAAACAATATTTGATTTTCTGGATTATAGATTGTGTCGATTTGACTATTATGTCTCATGGTAAGAACATCAACATGTGTCAAGATAATTAAGCACATGATGAGGATCTTGTCCTCGATCTATAGGTTTTCAACAACACCTAAGATTCTTCAGGAAATGTTGCAAGTTGGTGTCATGTCTAAACTGTGCTTGATACTTCTGCTTGATGCTAGTATGAAAACCAAGGAGAGGGCAAGGCAGATCTTGAGATTGCGTTCCAGGGTTTAGAAGAAAAAGATATTTCTTTTATTTTCTTGTATAGTGTGGAAATTTTTTTATGTCACTCCTATTTAAATAGAGATGTTCGGTGTCAAAGATTGGTGTGCTTCCCAGTTGCACCGATACTTGTATTGATGGATTTTTAGGCAGTTTATCACCAGAAGGAATTGAAGCTCTGTCATAAAAATTACTTGTTTTTCAACGATTGAATTGTAGCCAGTTTATCATCAGTTATAATTGATAGCCGTAGTTAGAGGTTGACTTGTGTTTTCCTTGAATTAGCTGTACGTTAGATACTGAACTGGTTAAGTATATACTATACTATATATGACAACATTCCAGTGAAGGATGTTTGCTTAAATAAATAATGATAATAATAATTAAATATGGAATTCGTAATTCGTTGCTTTAGTTCCACTATTTCCAATTTATCTTCCCTCTTCCATCTATGGTCGAAAATTTTTCTCCTAGTAATCTAACATAGACCCCTGTTTTGAATATCCTTCGTTGGAGTCTTGTTAAAATTCCAATATGACTCATCATTGAATCGTGAAATACAATATTACAATAACATGTGCTGAATTATCTTTACTTTTATTATTACTTTTGAATACATGTTTATGAGAGCATCAATGCATCATCAAACATTTTCCTTGCAGCACTTAACACATCGCATTTTGAATACAAGTTATGAGAGCCGATATGACAATGGGAGAATCTTGGTACGGTGTTTTATAATAACTTGATGAATTTGCTTCCCTCGCTAAGACTAGCTAAATTGTTGTAGGTATATAAGACACTCACAAAGGTTGCTTGATTAACACACCTGCATTTTTATTTGAAACTACAGTGTATTACCTGCATTTCAGTTAATTATAGCTATGTATATGAAACTCTACATTTTGTATAGTGCTGTAATTGTCTCCCTTTTAATTTAGTTCCTATAAGAAATTATTATAGTGACAAGTTTTATGTTGTTATTATTATTATTTTCTTACCACTCTCTTTTATGCAATGAAGAGAATATGAATATGGATGATGAAACTAAGATTGAGATGAACATGAGTACAAATGCCTATGACAATAAGGAAGGTCCAATTTCTATATCTAACTCCAAAAAGAAGAACCATCAACAAAACAAACAAGTATGTCAAATTCCATAGTAGCAAGCAATGCTAGGCAAAGCGAACATACAAGTAAGTGTAAGTTAACTTCTGTTGTAGGGAATGACACGGTAAAAAAAAAAAAATTGATGTGGTGGAAGCCTTTGTATGTAGTCAATATAAAAAAAAAAAAACTGAAAGCAGTAGTGCAAATGGAACAAAACATTTGCATAACCATTTAAAGAGGTGCTTGCAGTATAAAAAACAACAAGACATAAAGCAATGTCTTTTATCAACTGAGAAAAGATAAAATGATAGTGGGAGTGGACCAAATGGTTTATCAATAGGAAATTGGTCCTTCAATAAAAAAATGCAAGGAAAAAACTTGCAATGGCAATAGTTGTCCATAAGTATCCTATTTCCATGGTTAAGCATGGGTATTTTAGAGATTTTCTTAATTGTGTTCAACATTTTTTAATTCATGTAAGTCACAATACCTTAAGAAAAGAGATTATGAGCATCTACCATAGAGAGAAGAAAAAGTTGCTTGTGTTGTTGAAGGGAATTAATTCTTGAGTTACAATAACAACTAATATGTGGACATCTAATAAAAAAAAAAGGGATACATAACTATGATAGCACACTTTACTAACAACAATTGGAAGCTTCAAAGTCGATTTTTAAAGAAAGTTTCTTTACTTTCTTCTAATTTTATTTATGGAATCGACATTTTTGTTGTACTGTATTTATATTATTATGCAGTTTTTTACATGTTGCAACCTCGTACACAAATGAGGTTCTTGCTTATTGCTTGTTCAATTCTCTATCATCTTGGAATTTGGATAGAAAATTATCTATAATAATGGTAGATAATTGTTTTACTGATGATGCCATAATCACAACCTTAATGTCTAAGCTATGAAGGGATAAGCTTATTCATCGAGGGATGGTACTTCATATGGAATGTTGTGCACATATTTTGAATTTGATTGTCCAGGAGGGTGTAGCTATCATTGAAAAAGCAATAGAGAATATACATAATAGTGTTGCATTTTAGTCAACAATACCATCCCATGTAGAGAAGTTTGAAGAGGCATGTAAGCAGTTGAATGTTTCATATAGAAAAAATCTATGTTTAGATTGCAAAACTCGATGGAATTCTACTTATGACATGTTTATAACAACAACTAGATATAAAGAAGTGTTTTACATAGTTCATTCTATGAATAGACACTACAAATGTCTTCCAACATATGATGATTAGGAGTTGGTAGAAGAGATTTGTAAGAAATTGGCCATCTTTTATGAGGTAACTAATCTTTTCTTAGGTACATATCCAACTGCAAATTATTATTTTGTAAAGGTGTTCGAAATTAGGGAAGCATTGATTATTTGGAAGAATTCTTTTGATGTTATTATTAGTACAATGGTCGATAGGATGTTTGAGAAGTTCGGAAAGTATTGGGGTGATGTACATATTATTATGGCTGTCTGTACTATTTTGGATCCACGTTTTAAGATGGAGGCTATAGACTTTATGTTTCCTACTGTATATGAAGGGAGTGCCTGTAAAAAGATAGAACATGTTAGGAACACTTGTTATGACTTACTTCGAGAATACCACTGTAAACATAAATCTTGCCCTAATAGGAGTGTAGAAAGTAGTTCTCTTTGTCTCCATTAGCAAGTGGCGATAGTGCTTCGATGATTCAATGAAAGTAAGGTTGTTGCAATATTCTACAATTCTCAATGTCTAAGGAAAAGTATGTCTAAAAGTCCCTTAAACAATAAAACATAAGCTATTTATATGAAAAATTAAGGTTGGATCATGTGAAGTTTCTTTTTTCATGAAGGCTGGTGGTGTAAGTATAAGGCCAACATTTAGGCCGGCAGCATAGCCATCAAAGGCCAGCGATTTAGCCATCAAAAGCCAGTGGTGCAAGCTTATAAGTTGTAAGCCAGTTGTCTTTAATTCCCATTTGTATGCATTGATCCAAACTTCATTTATTTGCTTAAAATTCCTTTAAATCATCCGTAATTCCTCTCTTGAATCCTCTAATTCTTGAAATATCCAAATCAAAATAATTAAGTACCAATTCTTAATGATTTCTATAAAATCTATAATAATTCTATCTTAATTTGCACTTTTAAAACATGAAAAATATGCATTTATCAACTCCCTCACACTTAAATTTTTGCTTATCCTCAAGCAAAATAAACAAAACTAAAGAAATCTATCATTGAAAATACAAAATTTTCAATTGCTAATACAAGACATATGATATTTCACATTTTCAGACTCAATAATTTATAATGCCCACTACTCTAACTAATTCGAAATATGTGATTAGAGTACTACAATTGAAATTAATCAACTGTTCCAGAGAAAACAAATTTTAATCTAAGCGTTTAACCTAAGATTTCTATTTTAAAAGTAGGTACTCAATCCTAAAAGGAAAAACACCTATTTAAACTTCGCAATTGTTAGCAAACATATTATCCCTCTAATTATTCTAACAAGCAAATTAACAAAGTAGTGAAAGAATATGGTATCTGCTTTATCCCTAGATTTTCTTCCTTTTTATTACAAGCCTTAATTGATTTCTTGAATAGCATTCAAATTTCCATTTTCCATTCCCCCCTTTTTTTTTCTAGTTTAGATACTGAACTTTTTCCTTTCCACCCTTCTCGTTATAATAAGTGCATTGAGTTGGCATATCTCAAGCTCATCACTTAAGTGTCCAAGTTTTAAAGGGACCCCTACAAACTCTTCCTCACTTTAACATTCAAGTTAGAATACTTTTAACTCAATTTCTTGAGTTATTGGAATAAAGGCTCTCATTTCATCATTTTTTTGAGTGCTCACTAAAATTTTTCAAACTTCTTTTATAGGAATCACTAAGTTCAAAGCTTCACTTACCTTTTTTACTAAGTGTTAAAGTGTCGTTAGAACAACTAACAAGACCATATACTAATTAACCTTGCATAAAAGTAAACCTATTCACTTTTCACTTAAGGACTCGACCGACTTTTAAATTTTAAATTCTAAGGCTAAAAACTAGGTAAATTAAGTTCCTAAAAAATTGACTAATTAATTTTAACTAAATACAAAAATCTCAACATTGGTGAGTAAGGTACCTTAGTGAGTCAATTATTCAAATCACAATCAGATGCTATCAACAATTTCTTTATATAATCTCTAAATTCAAAACCAAAACTTTAAAAACAAATAAAATTAAAGTTGATAGGAAAGTATAACTATTTGTAAACAAAAACTCGCATCAAAATTGATATTTTCATTTACTATAATTCCTTCTCCTTACTGTAGGATAAACAGTATCCACACTATCTGTAAACTTTGCAAATTTAGCTACTTAAGAGTAGAATTGAATCTTAATATTGTAGATAACTCGATGAGTCGTTAAAGCCGAGCAAGATAAAAATTTAATAAAGCATAAATTTAAATATATCATAAGTAGTAAAAACCTTACAAATTGATCAAAACCCTAAATCGCGTACTAAAACCCTAAATCTGATTTATGCACCATTAACCAAAATTGAACCCGAACTTGATCGAAACTCTAAAACTATAACTTTAAGCTTATAAAATGAATAAATATCACTTAATAGTAATATAATTGAATTTAATGATAATTATCGACTAAAACGCATAATCGCGTAAAACTTTTAATGAAAACGTCGAAATAACTCGTAAAAATTATAATTGTAATAGGTACTAATTAAATTGATAAATTTTTATAAAATTCCAAAATTAATTTATAAATGTTATTTTTATTATCTTTACGTTTGGGAAAAAATCACATATAATTTTTTTATTTTTCTTTTTCTTCCCTTTTTGTTTCTTTTTCTTTTCTTTTTCTTTCTTCCCAATTTTTCTTTCTCCTCCACGTGAATTTCCAGCACAACAGTAATAGCAGCCCACATGAATGAATTCTCCACCAAGTTTTACAATTAGAAGCAAAATATCAAAGGTAATGAAGAGATTGTCTCATCTCAATTAATGCTAAGATTTCAAATTGCTTTATATTTCTTATTCCATGATCCTTCATGTCTGAAGCTATTGGAGGTTTATATCAAAATCAGAAAAAAAAAAAAAAGAGAGAGAGAGAAAAGAAAATTGAGCTACAAAATATTAAGTTTTCCATGTTAAAAGATTAACTATATTAGAATAGATTGGTATCTTAAAATATAAAGTAACAATATTAATATATTGTTGACTTATTTAATTTATTTTAAACATAACCATAAATTTTCGTTGAAAAGCCATGTGAAAATAATTCCATTATAGATACAAATTATACACAGGAATCATATAAAAGTATTTGACATTATCTTATCTCACAGCATAGTATGCAGTAATCTTACATAAAATCAAAAAGAATCCACGCAAAATCTAACTGAACCCGTTCATCTTCTCTTGTGTCTCCATGTCATGCACTTACCGGAGTCGGCATGTGGAGTGTTTTTAATAAGGAAATCTTAGTTTTGCTGCCAAAAAAGTGGGACTACCATCTTTCTTTCTCTTCTTTTTTTTTTATTTATTTATCAGGAGATATTTATCTAGAGGGTAAATTGCCTATTGATTGTTAAGATACATATTGACTTTAATTAGGTGAGTACTCCCAATAAATCTATACTTGTTTTGTGCTTGTAATTAGTGCACATGAATTAAATATTAATAACTCGATGCATGGGGGTTTGAGTTATGCATGTGACTGATATTGATTGATTACTGTACAAAATACTGTTAAATGTGATAGATGAAGATTTGGTTATATAATTGATTGTTGCATAATTTGAATGATTTGTTGATAATATTTGACCACCTCATAAATTGACTTAAACATATTCAACTCAACTAAAATTCAACGGATCATACATAGAGCATGAACATTGCATATAATGTTCTGGCTGTCACCTTACGCGATTGGTAACGAAGGGCCTTTGAAGGATGGATTCCCATATGATTTGATTAGTACAATGCAGGAGCATTAGTACAACAAGACCCTACCCTTGGCTCACAGGTTCTACTGGTGCCGAAGATGCTAACCGTGGGTGGCTAGGGGTCGCGTCTAAAGACCACTGCTATAGGGTGTGAGCGTGTACTGTGGAAGCTACCTCACCGCTAGACCTGAATATTTGTAAACTATTGACTGTTGAAAATAGAAACCTATTTTGTGAAACAGAGAATTTATATATATATAATTATATAAGGTTAAAAATCCAAGTGCTAGAGTCTGGTTATGATTGGTACCGATGTATCTTTAACCCTTACTTCAAAGGGCGTTAAATTTGATGTTGTATGCAGCACCAGTCAACTACATATATACTGTTTAGCATACTACTTATTCATGTATTCATATGTTTGGTAATAAACTGTTTGATAACTTGTTTGCTGGTATAGTACGAAAAATAACTCACTAAGCTCTTGTAGCTTGCTCCCTAATAGTTTTCTCTTGCAGGTTGCTAAATGTTCGAGCATAGGTTAAGAATTAAGAGTTGAGTGCCAACGTCGAGATGTATAGAAGTTAGAATCTAAGGACAGATTGTATAGTTCATTTGAATTATTATATATATGATTATTAATACTACATTTAAATTTTGTGACTTTAGTAAATTTGAGTTTTAGAACTTTACTACCTAATCTTATTGTTTGGTAGGGGGTACCGATTCTCTGCGGTTTTTATGAACTGTCGCTTATCGAATATCCATAGTCATATATATGTTGTCGTAAGTTAATTAAATTAAGAATAAATAAATAAAAACTTTAGTGACTAATTGTCTAGAATCATATAATCTCTGACTTGCAAGATGATTTTCAAATCATAGGTAAATTATGGGTACATACATGATATGAAAATTTTAAGTAATCCTACTAGGCCCCCTTTAGGGTCATGACATTATCTTCTATTCAATATGCAAGAGGAGATAAAAATTCGCAGCAATAAGAAATGAAAAACTGGTACTCCCCTGGATTCAAACTTTCAGTAACAATGAAAATTCCAAGCATAAGATCATTGCTATCATAAAGTTCATATCTGACCTATCTCACAAACATAAAGAAACGTAAAATAGCAAAGATAGCAAAAAAGTGTACTGAAAAGTACATAATAGAGCTAATGATCCAGAGTTACCCAAATAGAAGGGTACTAAACAAAAATAACCAAATAGCTAAATAAAAGAAAAAGAGAAGAAAAGAAAAGAAAAATGAAAATAAAATAAAACATCAAAAAGTATGCAAATATCTAACTGTCTCTGTTAGTGCTACTACTCTCTGCACTGGAAGTCTCATAATGGAACTATTCTACAGTTGTTGCTTGAAAACATGAGATAACCGACTTCAATATATTGAACATAGTAGTCCGAAACTTCTTATTCTTCTCTCTTTCTTTCCTAATTTCATCCTAGACTTCTTTAATTTCAACACTCAATTGTTCATAACTGCTATCTAGAGGATGAGATGAAGCAGATGCTCTAGCAACAGGAGGATGAGATGAAGTAGATGCTTTAGTAGTAAGAATAGGATTTTCAGGAATATCCTCCTCATCAATAAGATGGGGCCTATTATTTGTCTTGACTAATCCCCAACCCATGGTGCAACAGAAATAGGTTTACATGCATACCAACATCCCCCTTTAGCTCATAAAAAAGCCCCATACCCTTCAATAATGCAGTAATATACCTACCACAAAAGATAACCTGTATCTCGGTATCATCAATCTGCCTATAGATAAAATTTGCTATCTCTACTCCAAGATCTATTTGATATCCAGAAATCATACTATATAGATAAAACATGTCGAAATTGGTTACCTTACTATGGTTGGTCTTCTTACAGCTAAGAGTATGAGCAAGGATATGGTGGAGTAGCCTATGCTCCACTATTGAGAAAGTCGTGGCAAGCGACTTTGAAGGTACAAAATCATCTTGCCTGGGATGAATAAACTAGAACCAAAATTGCTCAACAGACATATCACTAGGGTAAGAGTTAGGTAAATTAACTTCCTCTTCCTCGTATAAACCCAGAAAATAGCCAATTTGACCCAATTCAATGGCATGAATTTCTCCATAAACCTGCAGTGTAAAAGTGGACATATGCCCACTTCTCTCCAGTTACAAAGTGGATAAAAAATCAATGGCTACATTTCTATAAGTGGGTTCTTTTACCTCAATTAATCGAAACCATGTTTTATTAGGAACCATTTGCTGGATTCTATAGTCCATTCTATACTCTTGCAAAATAGTCCAATCCAGATATTACTGATTCATGAATGTCATCGGTTGTAGCTTCCTCCTTCACTCCCTAACATACTCTTGATGTGAGAGTAGATCGCTACCCAAACTTCTAGATGATGAAGCGACTGTTGTCTTCTGTTTCTTTCTCGATTGCATCTTCTTAGGTGGCATGGTGGATGCAAAATCACAAATCTGTAAAGAAGAATGGAAATGTATATAAAAAGAAATAAAGAGAGTGAGTGTATGAGTTCGTAGGTGTGCAAGAGAAGGAGAGTTTGAGAGAAATCTAGAGAGAGAGAGAGAGAGAGAAAAACTAGAGAGGAAACTAAAGAGAGAAAAACTAGAGAGAGAATTCGAGAGAAAAAAATGAGTGAGGAGAGAAAGAAAACCGATGAACTTGCTTTTAAAAGTACTATACGTTGGTACTTACATCTGTACGCCGGCATATATGGGTAAGCCGGTTGATAAGCTAACGGCCTTGAGTATCGGTCTTGAATTCAAATTTCATGCTTTTCTCTTCTTTTTTTTTTTTTTTTTTTAGGCCAGTAGCTTGATGGTGTACATTGCTGGCATGTAAACCCTAGAAAATCAATAGTCTGAACCCTAATTTAAGTCCGAGTATCCTAAACTGTATAATGAGTCAATAAGGCTAGTAACAATAAAAGATTATGAAACTTAATAAATCAAATATAACACCAATAATAAAAACCTTAGAAATTGATCGAAATCTTAAATCGTGTATTAAAACCCTAAATCTAATTTATACACAATTAACTAAAATTGAACCCGAATTTGATCAAAACCCTAAAACTATAACTTTAAGCCTATAAAATACTTAAATATCACTCAATAGTGATATAATGATAGTCAATTGTAATTATCGACTAAATCACGTAAAATTTTAACAAAATTGTTAAAATAACTTGTAAAAATTATAATTGTAACAAGTACTGATTAAATTGATAAATTTTCATAAAATTCTAAAATTAATTTATGATAATTATTTTTATGATTTTTATGTTTAGAAAAATTACATATAAATATTTCTAATTTTCTTTTCTCCCATTGTTTTTCTATTTTCCTTTCTTTCTTTTTCCTTCTTTTCTTTTCCTCTTCTAGTTTCTTCCTTTTCTACGTGATTTACAGTTGCAAATGTAGTAGCCCATGTGTGTAATTTTAAGGACATGTGTCAACCAATTAAAGGAGAAAGGACAAATTAATAAAGAAAATGTCATTTCTAATTTAATGCCTAATCTAATGGGATAAGGATCTTGTATTTTTTTATTATTATTATTCCTTTGCTTTCTTCTACCAAATCACGTCCCAAATATCTGAAAAAAAAAAAGAAAAAGAAAAAGAAAAATAAACCAAACCGAAAACACAAAGTGAAAAACAAAAGAAAAGAAAAGCAAAGTAAAAAGAAAAGAAAAGAAAACCGAGAAGAACAAGGAGAAGAATAAGAAGAAAAAGAAGAAGGAGGAGGAAGAAAAGAAGAAGAAAATTTAATATAATTAGGTAAATATAATTATTTTAGTAGTATATAT
>JAMXBB010000008.1:62881368-62902300 GCA_024138015.1 Lumnitzera littorea
AAGTAAAAATGAGTAACTAAGGTAAAATATGCTTAAAATAATAAAATTATTAATTATATGATTTAAATAATTAGTAAATCATAAATATATTAAGAAAAAGCTCAAATTAATATTTTATAAATTTTTAAATTAAAATAATAAATTTTGTGATATTTTTATATCACAATTCAAACTGCAAGTCACAACGTCTAAAACAGATCTCGCTACGAGAAAATACATTAAAAAACGATCAAAATGGACTATAAATTCATAACGATTCAAGCTAAAATGAAAAGTTATAAGCGATTCGATAAAAAGTTCGAATCAACAATTTCACATAACTAAGAGAAGTAAACCTTACAAATTATGATACTAATTTAGCTTTAAATCCTCAAACTTACAAATTTTTATTATTCTCAAGTAATCTTAACATTGACCCTGAGCTACCACTAGATTATTACTATCCTTAAGTCAACTATGGCAAAGTGAGTTTTCCTGATGATTCCATACTTGTTTGTGTTTGTAGTCAGTGAATACAAGTTATGATCAATAATGGAATGTTGTATGGGGTTGGGTTATGCTTGTGTATGATAATTGATTGTTAATAGTGAATTTACTTTAAATTACAATAATGTATTGATTATTACATAGTAGATTCACTAGGAATTGATTATTTGTGACTTTGAATATCACTGAATAATAAGACCTAATTTTATTCGACTAGAAAAAGTTAACTTGAAATACGTATAATCATGCACCGCATAACTAATTCTGGTAGTCACATTATACGGAGTTAACGAGAGGCCATATGTAGGTTGATTATTGATTGTTATAGATTTTGTACGGTGCACACATGCGATATGACCTTACCCTAGCCTGCGAGATTACTAGGCGTTGGAGGCGCCAACCGCCTAGCTAACAGTTGAGTCCAGAGGCATTCGTTTAGGGGTAAGTGAGGGCTGCGTAAACCTATTCACAATCATATATAGAACTCGTTTTTGTTAAAACTGATAATGGATATACCATTACATTTTAAATACGAAACGTGAAGTTTCGTTATAAAATAAGTTCTAGTATGATACCCGAATCTGACTATATTGATGTATCTCCAACCCTAACTTCGGAAGGCGTTAAATCTGAGTTGCATGCAGTACCTAGTCACCTGCATGTATTTGTTTGGCATACTGATTAGCATGCATTCATTTGATTGAACTTAATTATTGTATAATTTGATTGCTATATTGTTGAGAGGATTATCTTACTAAGCTAGTTAGCTTATACCCCCGTAGTCTTCTTTTGTAGGCAGAGTTATTTGTAGAGTCGAGCCGTCGCATGCTCGAGGTTAGTAGTTCATCAGGGGGTCGGTGTAGGAGCAAGATGTGTTCGAAGTGTACTTATGATAGTCTATTTAAATTATAGAGTTGATTATGTAATCAAATGATACTAGTTTAACTTAAGAAATGCTTTAGATTTCTTATCTGTAAATTCTTACATAAATGGATTATGTGTTATGTTTCTATATTTTATTATTGTTACCATGAAATGAAATTACTTATGCTTGTGCAACTCTTGATTGTTAGTTGTAGCTGTAGCTGTAGCTGTAGTCTTGTGTATCGTATAAAAGGGTCGTCGATTGTAAGGGAATTCAATCTACAATCCTTTATATAGTATATGGCGATTGCCACGACTAGCTCCTCGGGTCATGATATGGCGTATATAGGTAAGCCGACTGATAGGTTGGCGGCCTTGAGTGCTGGCCTTAAATTCAAATTTCGTGCTTTTCTATTCTTCTTTTTTTTTTTCTTTAGGCCGACAGCCTTCATACCAATAGCCAGCATAATTTTTTTTGTATAAATAAATAAAAATTGACTGATAATGAATAAAAAGAATAATAATAAAAAAATCAAATTTAGTTAGACATGGGTTGGCTCCTATGAAGCACTTAGTTTATAGTCGCTAACCCGACTTTTCCTATCTTACTATAGGTCCTCACTCACCATCATAATAGTGTCACTGTCCATGTTTTCTCCTTTAAAATAATGTTTGAAGAGATGACCATTTACCTTGAAAGTGCGATTGTCTCTTACCTTTAACCCAACGATATCATTAGGAAAAACATTAACTATTTCAAATGGTCTAGACCATTGAGATTTTAACTTACTTAGGAACAATTTCAATCGAGAGTTGTATAATAACACTTTTTGACCAAACACGAACTCCCACTGTTGAATATTCCTATCATGCCATTGCTTGGCTCTCTCTTTGTAGATCCTAGCGTTTTCATAAGCTTCTTCTTTGATCTCATCCAGTTGGTTCAATTGGAGCAATCGCTTTTCACCTACAACTTGTAAATCAAACTTAAGGTATTTTATGGCCCAATAAGCGTTGTGCTCGAGCTCTATAGGAAGATGACTTGATTTACCATAAACAATTTTGTATGGGGACATTCCTATAGGGGTTTTAAAAGCTATCCTATAAGCCTACAATGCATCATCGAGTTTTAGAGACCAATCTTTCCTAGATGCATTGACAGTCTTTTGTAGGATACACTTTATCTCCCTATTAGAAACCTCAACTTGCCCACAAGTTTGTAGATGATACGAGGTGACAAGTTTATGAGTGACTCCATATTTTCTTAATAGTTTTTAAAATTGCCTATTGCAAAAATGAGACCCCCCATCACTTATAATAGCCTTGGGTACCCCAAACTTGGAAAAGATGTTCTTTTTCAAAAATTTAATTACCATTCTGGCATCATTAGCTTACAGAGCTATTGCTTCTACCCATTTCAAAACATAATTTACTACTAGAAGTATATATTTGTTTGAAAAAGATAAAGAGAAAGGGCCCATGAAGTCAATTCCCCATACATCAAAAAGCTCAACTACTAGAATACTCTTTTGTGGTAATTCATGTCTCCTAGAAATATTCCCAATCCTTTGGCATTGAGTACAAGACATAACATAATTCTTGCAATCATTAAACAAACTAAGCAAATAAAATCCACAAGACAAAATTTTAGTTGTAGTTCTTTCTACACCAAAGTGGCCTCCTGCTTCTTTAGAATGATAGTGCTGAATTATACTAAGTTATTCTGTTTTAAGCACACGATGTCTAATTACTTGGTTAGCACAGCTTTTAAAAAGATATAGTTCATCCCAGAAATAAAATTTCACATCATGTAAAAACTTCTTTTTCTTTTGAAATGAGAAACTGTATGGTATGATTTTATTAACCAGGTAATTAACTATACCAGCATACCAAGGTAATCCTTGAATCTCTATTGCATGCAATTGTTTATCAGGGAACTTTTCATTAATGGGTAGCTTTAAACACTTCAATTGTAATCGAGATAAATGATCAACAATTACATTTTCAGTTCCCTTTTTATCTCTAATTTCAAGGTCAAATTCTTTTAGCAATAAGATCCATTAAATTAACCTAGGTTTAGCATCAACTTTAGCAAACAAATATTTCAGAGTAGTATGGTCTGTATATGCTATGATTTTAGAACCTATGAGATAAGGCCTAAACTTGTCATAAGCAAATATAACCGCTAAAAGTTCTTTCTTTGTCGTGGCATAATTTCTTTGCACCTCATTTAAAGTTATACTCGCATAATATATACCATGGAATAACTTACCTCTCCTTTGCCCAAGTACTACTCCTACAACATAGTCACTAGCATTACACATCATCTCGAGAGGAAGGTCTCAATCTAGTGTAACAATCACTGGTGCCGAAGTAAGCTTCTCCTTTAGTAGATTGAATGCCCACAAACAACTTTTGTCAAAAACAAAGGTTGAATCTTTTTCAAGTAAATTATAAAGAGGTATAAAGATTTAAGAGAAGTCCCTGATAAATCTTTTGTAGAAACCAGCATGCCTCAAGAAGCTCTTGACTCCTTTGACTAAAGTAGGTGGTGGCAATTTCTCTATTATCTCCACTTTGGCTCTATCAACTTCAATCCCTTTTTTTGATACCTTGTGACCTAAGACTATTCCCTCTCTTACCATAAAATGGTATTTTTGCCAGTTCAGAAGTAGATTAGTCTCTTTATACCTTTTAAGTACATAGCCTAAATTAGTTAGACATGAATCAAATGACTTCCTAAAGACAAAGAAGTCATCCATAAATATTTCAATAAAATCTTCTAACATGTCAGAAAATATAGACATCGTGCATCTTTGAAAAGTCACAGGTGCATTACAGAGACCAAAGGGCATTCTCCTAAAGGCAAAAGTGCCATAAGGACATGTAAAAGTGGATTTCTCCTGGTCCTCAAGTGCGATATGAATTTGATTGTAACCAAAATATTCATCTAAAAAACAATAATAATCAAGCTTTGAAAGTTTTTCTAACATCTGATCTATGAAAGGGAGGAGGGCATCATTCAGTTTTCTGTAATCTATGTAAACTCTCTACCCACCCGATCACAATGCAAGTAAGGATTAACTCATTAACCTCATTTTTAACCACAGTCATGCCACCCTTTTTTGGCACTACCTGAACAAGACTAACCCACTTGCTATCTGAGATAGGGTAAATAATACCTGCATCTAGCAATGTAAGTACCTCTTTCTTCACTACCTCCTTGAGAGTTAGGTTAAGTTGTCTTTGTGGTTATACTGTAAGTTTGCACTCAGCCTCAAGCAATATCTTTATGAGTGCAAATTAAGGGACTAATCCCCTTTATATCGACAATGGTCCACCTGATGGCTTCTTAATGCTCTCTTAAAACTCCTAAAAGTTGTTTCTCTTGGTCACCTGTCAAAGAGGAGGAGATAATTATTAGCAAAGTATCATTTGTTTCAAGATACGTATATTTTAAATGCTTAGGTAAAGGTTTAAGTTCAAGCATCGGGGGTTGTATCAATGATGGAACTGGCTTTTGCTTATTGGTGCTAGTTCTTCATAGTATCGAGCTTTGATTACTGACACTTGTTCCCTACCTTCTTCTTCAAGCTTGTCATCATCGCTCTAATCATCTAGATCCCTAAGAACTAATTCCATAGTATCCAATCTTACTTTTTCTTCTATAGACTTATAGGTAATCTCATCAAACGTATCAATAGTATAACAAGATTTGCAATCATCAAAATGCTTTATGGCTTCATAAACATTAAACGTTACCTTATCATCCATAACTCTTAAAGTCAACTTACCCTGTTCCACATCTATCAACACCTTATCTGTTGCAAGAAACGGTCTACCTAGGATCATGGATACCTTTCTATCTTCTTCCATCTCCAAGACTATAAAGTCGATTAGGAAGATAAATTTGTCTACCTTCACCAAGACATTCTTAACAATACCCTTTGAGTATTTGATACTCTTATCAATAAGTTGCAAGGTGACATGAGTCTCCTTACAATCTCCAAGTCTCAGCTTTTGAAAATAGACAAGGGCATTAAATTTATACTTATACTTGGATCAATAAGAACCTTTTCAAAATGAAAATTTCCTATAGTGCAAGGAATAGTAAAACTCCCATGATCTCTTTGTATTCTAGGTAGGGTAGATAAATTTTTTTGAAGGATCATGGAGTACTCTCCTATAAGCATTACCAATTCGTTCCCATCAATCTTTCTCTTCTTGGTGAGCAACTCCTTCATGAATTTGGCATAGGAAGGCATCTGCTGCAGTGCTTCTACAAAAGGAATGTTAATTTGCAGCTTCTTAAAGACATCTAAGAATTTGGCAAATTAAGCGTCTAGCTACTATTGCTTCAATCTTCCTAGAAAGGGGACTGGAGGGACATACAGTTTCACTGCTGGTGACTTCTGCATTGGTTCCTCTTCCACCTCCTTCCCTTTTTCTACTTTTAGAATCTCCACCTTTTCTTCAACTCATCTGTCAACTGTTTCTAATGCTTTTCCCCTCCTCAGCATAATAGCATTGACACCTCTAGGATTCTCTTCGGTATTGCTAAGTAAAGACCCTGATGATCTGTTGCTCAATTGTTAAGAAATCTAACTTATCTAATTCTCTAGGTTTCGAATAGTCGCTTGTTGATTCTGTAGCAAGGTATCGGTCTTTTGCATATAGCTCAACATGAGCTCTTCCATTCTAGACTGATTTTACTGAAGTGGAGCGTTCTGAGTAAGACCTTGCTTCTAGAATCCAAGTGGTGGTTAGAATGCATTGTTTTCATTTCTCCATGAAAAAATTTAGATGATTACACCACCCAGGATTATATGTATTCAAATATGGTCTTTGATTGCCGTGTTGAAAATTGTTGACAAAATCACCTGTTCTCCATTGGTTAGAGCTAAGTGATTCCCAATTAAGTACTTATGAGTCAAACATAACTTACAAAAAACAATAGGGTTAGCATTAAAAGACTGTGTTGAGGTGAGTTTACTTACCTGAGTAATGAAAGCTGCTATCTAAGCCGTTAATTGAGATACAATGCTATTGTCACTAGCTGCTGCTAATCCTAACTTGCTTCTCTCGTTTTGCCAGTTATGTGCACTGGAGGCCATTTCTTCTATCAGTGCGCTTGCTTCATTATATGTCTTTCCCATCAGAACACCTTCAACTGCAACATCAACTAGGGACCTCAATGTCTCGTCTAGACTGAGATAGAAGATCTCAATTAGGAGATTGTCTGGCAAGCCATGATGTAGGCATTTTCTGATCGCCTCCTTGAATCTCTCCCATGCTTCATAAAGTGACTCACCACTAAACTTAGTAAAGTTGCTGATGTCGTTCCTTAATTTTATGGTCTTAGCCGGTGGGAAAAATCTCCTTAAGAACTTCGATGAAAGATTGGCCCAAGTGGTGATAGACTCTTATGGCAGTGAATGAAACCAAGCTCTAGCTTTATCCTTTAGCGAAAAGGGAAAGAGCCATAATCTAATAAACTCGTCTGTTACATTGTTCATCTTCACTGTATTGCAGTATTGAAGGAATCCTGCAATATGCTAATTAGGACTTTCATTGGGATATCCTCTAAACTGATTTGTCTAAACCATCTGAATAAGGGATGGCTTCAACTCAAAGTTGTTAGCTTGAATAGTGGGCTTCCTTGTAGCTGAACCCATTACCATAGGTACTGTATAATCTCATAGTGCTCGGAAACTCCTTGTATCTAATTATCACCCTCTTTACCTACCATCTCGTCTATTCTTCTTCTATTCTGTCACCTTAACTAATGCAAAGTGTGCTTTATTTCTAAATCTAGTAGTAGAATTTAAGCACTTCTACTTCTATGCATAAAACACTTGCAAAGAGATAATAAATAAATAAATAAATAACATACGTTGTCATAAGCTAAAAGTCCCTCAAAAGATGAAACATAAGCTATTATATGAAAAATTAAGGTTGAATCGTGTGAAGTTTCTTTTTTCATGAAGGTCGATGATGTAAGTACAAGGTCGGCATTTAGGCCAGTAGCATAGCCATCAAAGTTTGGCGGTATAGCCATCAAAAGCCAATGGTGCAAGCTTATAAGTTGTAAGCCAACTACCTTTAATTCCCATTTGTATGCATTGATCCAAACTTCGTTTATTTTCTTAAAATTCCTCTAAATTGTCTATAATTCTACTCTTGAATACTCTAATTCTTGAAATATCCAAATGAAAATAATTAAATACCAACTCTTAATGATTTCTCTAAAATCTATAACAATTCTATCTTAATTTGTACTTTTAAAACATGAAAAATATGCCTTTATCACATGCCCAAAAAGGAAAAGACAAAAAAAAAGATACTACCCTAAAGAAGTAATGTACAAGAATACAAAAAGGTAAAAATGAATATTCTAGAAAAATAACAGTTAGTAGAGCAAATTCCTCACGTGGTTCTATATACACAGCAATGATACAATGGCGTGGCTATTAGAGGATATAGACAAAAGTATACGAACAAGTTGCTTGTCTAAGCAAAGATGGCTTAATCAATTCGAGGTCTCACTCTTGCATCTCGGTAAGGGTGATGCTGAATAACTAATTGGTCAGGCATGAGTGAGAATGAAGATTGGCTATTGTTTCAACCTTCAGCTTCTTAGTACACTATCTATGAGAAATAGGCAATCATTCAGCTTGACATACAAAACAAGTCTACAAAGAGGTACTCAACCTCAGCAGAAGTTGATTAAAATAGGAGGATTGGTCTTGCTATACCCTCTAGTCATCGAACTTAGCTATGGATCAATGGTCTAGTAGCCTGATTCTCGTCATTCCCTCCAGGTTGTTTTAGATTTGGGATTAAATCCAAATAGTCTTCAATCAGCTCTCCATTAGAGCAATATAGACCGAGGTCAGCAATGTTAAAAGTATCAGAAACCCCATAGTCTTCAGGCAACTCCAATCTATAGGCATTATCATTGATCTTCCGGAGGGTTCTAAAAGGTCTTTCAACCCTTAAGGATAGTTTGTTCCTCCTCTTACTTGAAAACCTCTCTTTGCTTAGGTGCAACTATACCAAGTCTCCTTACTAGAATTGTTTAGCTATTCTACCCTTGGTCTTCTCTCTCATTCTTTTAGCAGCTTGGTCGATGTGCCGAGTGACTTTGTCATAAATGTGCTGAAGAGATTATGCTTGAGCTCTTGCATCAGGGTCCTCTTGCGTGGATACAGGTACAGGAGTGTAATCAAAGGGCAACTCAGGATTAAAACCATAGACCACTTTGAATAGGGTCTGCTTAGTAATGTCATGCATTGTTTAGTTGTAAGCAAACTCGACCACTGGTAAGCAAACGTCCCAGTTAGCTAAGTTCTTGCCTACTATAGCTTAAAGTAACGATCCTAAAGTGTGATTAACCACCTCTGTTTAGCTAATAGTTTGGAGGTGATAGGAAGTACTGAATAGTAGTTTGGTCCCCATTCGATGCCACAAGGTCTTCTAGAAATGGCTCAAGAACTTCAGGTCTCTATCGGAGACTACACTTCTCGGCACATCGTGTATCCATACAATCTCCTATAAGAATGGAGAAGTAATAGTCGAAGCATTGTTAGTTTTGGAGCAGGGCACAAAGTGTGCCATTTTGCTAAACCGATCTACATTGACCATTATAGAATCTTTACATTAGGTAGTTTATGGTAGTCCAAGAATAAAGTCTATGCTCAATTCAATCTACAACTTTGTTGGAACAGGTAAAGGCATTGCTTTCTCTTGATCAGCTCAGTACTTAGCCCTCTTGTACATAGCACAGCTTTCGACAACTCTATGTACATCTCTTCTCATTCTTGACCAAAAGAATTAACCATTCAATAGTTCACAGGTCTTTCTTTGCCCAAAATGTCCAAAGAGTCCTCCACTATGAGCTTCCTTGATTAATAACTCCCTTAGGGAAAAAGTAGGCATACATAATTTTCCACTTCAGAACAAGTAGCCATTCTCCACATGATACTCGTCCATTGTTCTTCCATCGATGCACCACACAAATATGGGTCTAAAGTGTGGATCCTTAAAATACTACTCTTTGATACTTACAAACCCAAATAGTCTAGTGTGAGTTCATTTAGAAATGCATGTCTTCTCGAAAGAGCATCTGCAACTACGTTACTCTTTCCCTACTTGTATTTTATCATAAAATTGAATCCCTCAAGAAATTCAACCCATCTTACCTGCCGCTTAATAACTTGGTTTGACTTTAAAGGTACTTCAATGACTCATGGTCAATATAGATGACAAACTCTCTTGTTAGTAAATAGTGTTACCATACTTGCAGTGCTCGAATCAGCGCTAAGAGTTCTTTATCATACACGAAGTAATTTAATTGAGGTCCTCTAAGCATCTCACTATGGAAGGCAATTGGTCAGCCTTCCTGCATCAGGATAGTGCCTATTTTGATGCCTGATGCATCACATTCCAGCACAAATATTTTCTCGAAGCTAAGTAGAACTAACACTAAGGCGAAGGTCAATCTTTCTTTTATCTCAACAAAGCTCTTCTCCTCCCTTTCTCCCCATTAGAAGTCGGTGTTTTTCTTTATTAGCTCAATAAGTAGAGCGACAAAGGTATTGAAATTCTTGATGAATCATCTATAGAATGAAGCTATCCATGGAAACTTCTCACGTCAACATGAGTAGTAAGAGTCGGACACTCGAGAATTTAGGGCAACATACCCATAAAGGAAAAGATAAAAAAAGTTATTACCTTAAAGAAGTAATGTAGAAGAATACAAAAGGATAAAAATGAATATTCCAGAAAAATAATGGTTAGTAAAGCAGATTCCTCACATGGTTCTGTATACATAGCAACGATACATTAACAAGGTCGTTGAAGGATGCAGACAAAAGTATACGAACAGTTTGCTTATCCGAGCACAGGTGGCATAGTCAGTGCGAGGTCCCTTTCTTAGCATCTCAGCAAGGGTGATGCTAAGTAACTAATTGGTCAAGCATGAGCGAGAATGAAGATTGGCTATTGTCTCAGCCTTCAGCTTCTCAGCATTCTATTTACGAGAAATAAGTAGTCATTTGGATCAGCATACAAAATGGGTTTGCAAGGAGGTATTCGGCCTCAGCAGAAGTTGGTTGGAGCAAGAAGATTCGTCTTGCTAGTCCCTCTAGTCCTCGGGCTCAACTGTTAGTCAATGATCCAATAGCCTAATTCCCATCATTTCATATTATGTCTTTCCCCCTATATTTAAGTTGTATATTGTCCTTAATGTACATAATATATTTCAAAGAAAAATTCAATTAGGCAGAATAATAAAAATAATAAAGGGAAAAGGAATTGGGACTTCCCTAATTTTTGGCATTAATCCTAAAAAATGTGAAGTCTAAGACTAAGTTTACTAACCAATTATGTGTATGAAGTTTTCTTGGCATTAAAAACAAACTAACTAAGAAAAGAAAAGAGCAAGTTAAACTGAACAAAATAAAATAAAACTACTACTAATTCAAGTATCAAAGCATCAATACCCTATAAACTTACAAAACATCAAAATTAAAAACAGTTATCTAAAAACTACAATAGGGAATAAGTTAAAGGTATAGTCATCCAAAATAAAAAGCCAAGCAAAGTTTTCTAGAAAGAAGATAAAAGTGCAAGAAAAGTTCATCCTTCATCTTCCTCATTGTTCTCCTCAATCTCATACTCTCCATCTAACTCCTCATTTGAGTCGGGCTCTGGCATAAGTAGTGGTGATGGTGGTTGAATCTGTAGATTTGCCATATTCAAGTCCTACCTCTTTAGAGTATAATCCACCTTATGTGTTAAAAACTTCTACTTCTTCAGTATCTTTTCCATAAACTTCTTTATTACTCTGATCAATGAAGAAGACAAGCTATGTTTCTACTGTAAGGATGAGGAAGTAGCTTTACCAACTAGCTTAGGTGGAACTTTAGGTAGTGGAGGGAGTTGACTTGTTATGATTACATAATAAGTGAAAAGAACAGGGGGATTTAGTGTTCTCATGCGCAATGCATTGCGAAAACTAGGAAAATTTGTCACTAAGCAAGTGATGAAAGGTCCTACAAAAATAAACTTAAATCGCCCATTAACAACCTAGTTTCTAAGGAACCAAGCCATCCTAACAGCTAAGTTGATGGGTCATTTGTTAGTGATGCTATACAAATAAACTATATCTCTTTCATTCACCACCCCCTTGCTATTTCCTTTATTTATAAATCCCCTCGCTAAAACATAATGAATTAGCGTTAAAGCAGGATCAATCAAATTTGAGGCTTTTAACTTCCTTAGGTTATAAGTTCCTCCCTCTCCTCCAGTTGAATTACCTTAGACAAAAGATTCAAGTGCTCCTTGAGGTAAATTACAAGGTAATTCCATATATTTCCTCATCATGATATAATCAACAGATTATAATCCCATGTAGATGTTTAAATCATCAATCAACATGCTCATTGCATGAGCCCTTGTATTGTACCAGCTTTGCTTGTTCCAAAGAAGGATGAGTCATGGTGCATGTGCATCGACAACCGAGCAATTGATGGAATTACTATCAAGTACATATACCTGATATCAAGGCTTGATGATATGTTAGATGAGCTTCATGGTGACAAAATATTTTTGAAGATTGATCTAAGGAGTAGTTACCACCAAATTCGCATAAGGCCGAACAATGAATGGAAGACTGCCTTCAAAACTAGGTACGGACTTTACAAATGGTTGGTTATCCCGTTTGGGCTTACTAATGTGCCAAGCACATTCATGAGGTTGATGAACTATGTAATGTCACCTCTAATTGGGAGATCTGTAGTCATATACTTTGACGATATATTGGTATACAGTGCAGACCTGAATGACCATGTTCGACATCTTCGTGAAGTATTTGTGATTTTACAAATTGAGAAGTTGTATGGGAATGTAAAGAAATGCGTGTTTTGCTAAAGAGAAGTGATATTCCTAGGGTTTATAGTATTAAGGGAAGGAATCCAAGTAGATAAAGAGAAGATCCAAGCTATTCTGGAATGGTCGACACCAAAGAATGTCACTGAGGTTTAAAGTTTCCATGGCCCAGCTTCTTTCTATAGACAATTTATTAAGGACTTCAGTACAATAGCCACCCCATTGACCAAGTTGACTAAGAAGAGTGAAGGATTCAGGTGGAATGACTGAGTTGAATAGAGCTTTAGAGAGATTAAGGAAAAACTCACCTCGGCACCTGTCCTATCACTGCCAGATTTTGATAAACCCTTTGAACTAGAATGTGATGCATCAGGAGTTAGAATTAGTGTTGTTCTAATGTAAGAGTGATGGCCAATTACCTTCCATAGTGAGAAACTTAGTGGTCTTGCCCTAAACTATTCTATGTACGAGAAAGAGTTGTACTCTCTTTTCCAAGCCCTTATTACCACGAGAGTTTGTTATTTACACCGACCACAAATCATTGAAGCATCTTGGGAATCAAAACAAACTCTCAAAGAGACAAGCCAAGTGGTTGGAGTTTATGGGAGGGTTTTCGTATGTCATTCAACATAAGAAGAGAAGCGCAAATGTGGTCGCTAACGCTCTATCATGACAGCAAACTTTGCTGACCACTTTGTAGACAAAATTATTGGGATTCTCACTAATTATCGAGCGTTAAGACCATGATTCTCATTTCAACCCTATCATACAACAATATAAGGATGGAATTACTGTTAAGGGATATTATCTCAATGACGACTACCTACTCAAGGACCGAAGGCTGTGCATACCAAATTGTTCCATGCGTAAGCTGTTGATTAGGGAAACTCATAGCAGAGGATTATTTGGTCATTTTGAGGAGACCAAGACAGCTAATATGTTAAAAGAAACTATCTCCTTAGGCTGGTGACCTACTATGGATTCATCTCAGCCGAGAGCGATTCCCACACTTGAAATAGAACAACTATCTCCTCATACTAATGGTCCATTCAAGGTCCTAAGGAAAATCAACCACAACGCTTATCAAATTGAGTTGCCTGATGACTATGGAGTTTCTTTCACCTTCAATGTATCCAATCTGATCCTTCACCAACCAATAGAAGAAGACTCTACAAGCGTCTTAGAAGAAAGAGTAGAGACTGCTCCAAATTTGAGGACAAATCTTTCTGAGCCCTAAGTAGATGATAAGAATCAACCCCTTGGATTGATCACACGCAACCGAACTAAAGGACTCCAGGGACTCGTTCGAAGGATTCTAGCTTTAGGCCATAGCCAAGATGGGAATTCTTATCCTGACCTGATCTCCAACTGACCTAACTATCAAATCCTCACATGCATCACATCTACCCCTGTTTAGCAGCAACATTTTACTTCAAGAGATAGCCTAAGAATAGCCAAGGTGAGCTCCCGATCCGACCATAGGCATCCAACCTCAAAGCAAGCTAACTTCTTTTCAGAATTAATTAGTCCCCGACCTAAACCAAATCAGGTTGGCCTCTAACTATAACGTCCTCCTATTTCCGCCTACTTTGTAACAAATTCCTAACAACCAGCCACCAAGTAACACGTATCTTCTGACACAATATTCCAAAATGATTTTTTCTTTTCGTACTAAATATTCTTTGTCTCTTTTACCCCTTTTAGTATGTTTCATGTAACCTAAGTGTAAAATACCCATTTTTGTCTTTTCATACATGTAAAGTAACCCTAGTAGATAGATATATAAGCCCCCACTTTCTTGTATATAGGCATCTAACTTTCAATACAGAATTACTCAATTGAGCAACCCTAGTGTTCTCATTATCTCTTAACTCTTATCTATTTCCTTTAGTAAGGAATAATGATGAGTGACTCTTCAGTTCGAATTGGTGTATCATATTCGACAAATTATTGGCCAAGTAGAATCAAATCGTGCATTATATCCATTCGGTAACTACCTAGACTTTGCTAACCTTTTTCCCTATTTGTTTGGTTTGTTTCATTGTGGTACCTCTTCGTATATTCGACCAAAGAGACGCGTTAGATTAATCATTGAAATTCAGTAGTTCTCAATTTGTTATTATTCAAGTATTCTGAATACATTATGAAGTCAAGAAAAAAAGGTGATTCGGAAAATTTTTTGCTAAGTTATGCAATCTTTGAGGGTGTACTTTTCTAAAATTATATTAACCGTCTTGTCCTTAAGATTTTTTTTTTCTTTGATTTTTATTATTTTGCTTTAGGACAAGCAAAAGCTTAAGTGTAGGGACATTGACAACACCAATTTAGCATACATATTCTATGCTTATTTAGTGTTATTTTAGACCTTAATCAAGTTAATTTTACGTTATTTTGAGCTTAATCTGTTTAATTTTCATTTTTAGGGACTTTCGAAGTATTTTATAGAGTTTTGAAGGTGTTTAGCAATTTTTGAAGTATTTTGAAGTAAAATCATTGATCACAAATTGAAGCAAGTGAGAATCAAGCAAAGAACGAAGCCTAGTATAGACCATGCCATGGACTACAACTGTGGTCCTCACCCTTGTTCCATTCAATAAGCAATTTCATTAAATTCGTCATTTTCATTTGAAGAGTAAGTATATGCCTACACTCCATGATCATGTACATAGCCTGTAGAAATACAATATTTGGTGAATCTTCTATTTTTGAACATGTAATATTTAGTTAATGTTCTATCTTGTTAAGTTTTCTTTATAAACCTAGCTTCATATCTCTATAAATAAACTATTAGGCTTGGGTTTTCAAAGAGAGCCCCATTAGGTAAAGTTGTACCTTAGTATTGTATTGGGGGTCTCTTTAACTTACTTTCTCTTTTCCTTTCATCATGTTACTCTTTTAATTATTCTTAGTAAATTATTATTGAAATCTAGTTTATCTTACAACAACTTATATTTTCATATGTGATTTTATTATTTGATGGTCTAATTACACAAAACTTATTATCATTAATTAGTATTCACCTAGGTTGTTATATTGATGTGTTAGTTTGTTGTAGAGATGCAAGTCTTATAGTTAAATAGGCAAGTATAATTAGAAGAGATTAAGTACGCTAAAAGATTAAGTATTTAATCTTTTTCATATTAGGGTAGCCTAATAGTGGAATCCAAGTTTTTAATGCAATCTTAAACCTTTAATGATTGGTGAACACGCAAATCCATTTGCATCTTCCAATATTTCTAAACTAGTTCCTGGATAACTAGTCAAAAGGTTTCGACGCTCTATTCAAAAGTGATTCAAATAGAGAAGGTTTCAAAATTAAGAAGTGGCTAGAGATGTGAGTCTAGCCAATTTAGAATCTAAATTCCATAAGGAATAGGATTATGAATTTCCACAGTCCAAAGAATAATTGAAAGGTTGTAAGGAACTAAAAAGTAAATAATAACAATTTACTAAAGATCGTGTGTACTTTATTTTAATTGAATTATGCTTGTCGATTGGTTTTAATTTTAATTAGTTTTGTTATTTTACTTGTTCTTATTTGATCATTCCTTATTCATCTTTCCTTATTAATCACGACCATCTCTATACTATTAAGTTAGGTAATTGAAAATTCTAGGTAAATTACTAGTAACTTAAGTTTTCACACATGGTTCCTTATGGATCAATACTCAGACTTATATCCATTTTAATCTATATTATAACTTAACCATTTGCACTTGCCTATTAGCACGGTATACAGTCAACTAATATATGTACATGTTTCTGTGGCAATTACTAAAATCAACATAAAATATACTCCTAAAGCGTGAGGAATAATAAATAAATAAAATCGCAATTTTCAATTCACTTAGAACTCCACGTTTAAACCTGGAAGTTACTCTTATTTAGCTTAGATTATTCAAATGTAGTCACTGTTGAAATATTTGATAATATTGGTTATAGTGCTGCAACTAGTGATAAATTGGGGAGAACCATTGCATTAACATTTAAAGAGCCTACGTACTTGTTTCTTATTGGACCGTACATGGAATTTTATCAAGGGAGATATCAAACAAGGGTCAATTGCTAACGAGGAACCTAGTAGTGCTTAGTAAGCGAAGTACGAAAATTTAACATCTGGTGTCTAACTTCCTAATTGGATCCACTAAAGATGGAAGCAATTTAGTAAAACCTAATTTGAACCATGATTTCATGAGCAGTAAATAAAAATTGGAAAGTGGAATAATAAAATATCTCTCTCTCATTTTGGCTCTTCCTCGCGCCAAAATCTCTTACACACACACATATCCTCTAGGAGTAAGCAAACTAGGGGGAAATATGAGAGATTGAAATTCTCCCTTTTCCTTTTCCTTTCACCATAACAAGACAAGAAGAAAACCAGTTAAAATAGCCAAATGCCTCCTAAAGATGCTAGTATGGATTAAACGAAGTTCTTGAAGCTTTAGAAATTAAATTCAGTGTGTCAAGGTAAATTTTGATGGTCTACTCTAAGCATTCTAAGTATTATATTTTCATGTTATGGTGCTTCATGGGCTTTTTGGGCAAGATGTCACTTTTGGATATTTTTGAGCCTTGTATTGCAATATTGAATGTTCAAAAGTATGACTATACTCGATAAATGTTTAAAATATTACCCGAGATAAGTTGTCCGAGTCCAGATGTAAGATACGAAGAAAAATGAAACTACCTAGTTAATCGTGTAAGAAAATCATGTTTTTGTGCATATTTTTGGGCAAGTTGGATGAGATATATGATCTAATAGGTCAGGTATATTGAGAGTGTTAGTGTCAAACCTTTGGTTATCATACCACTTTTAGACATTAGGCCAACTTTGAATAAAGTTAAAATAAGTTACGCATGTATTGGCATAAGGAAAAGGAAAAAAAGGAAAAGAACAACCACGTTTTGCTATGAATATAGCAACTTGCCACAAGTAATATTCAATTACTTGTATCATATGTTTCTTAAGATATGATATCCATAAGATAAATGTTTTATCTATATGTGTATTAAACATTCGTTGACGCTTGACTATATATACATATATTATCTTAAGCTTAAACAATTCATGTGTAAAACATTCTCCACGTGAAAATAATGCATATTGTATACGTATGTTGGATTAGTATGTAAGAAATAAATAATACGTATACATGTGTGCCATATAAATGATGATGTATTTAACTTTAATGCTCGTAAACAAAATTCTATAAAGTGTACCTTATATGCATGAAGTTTATTATACTTAAATAACTATAGTAATCAACCACGGCATCATAAACCAAAAGGAAATGAATAGATTAAATATCCCATAAGTCTTATAAATCCTAAAGTATCGTTATGTTATATAAGAGTTTGAGAAAAAGAGGATGCATGTAGTAGTTTTTGTGTAAGTTAGGTCTAGAGACCAAATCAAAAAATGTAAATGAGACTCATGGACTGAGAATATATGTGTCAGATATTATTTGTTGGGAAATTTTGGTATAAGCTTGATTTAGAGGATAATTAAGAGGATAGTTTAAAAGATAAATGAGAGACTAAATTAGAGGAAGCCCGAGCCGAACACTTTTTCTAAGAATGATCTCAAGTCTTAAACTCAAAGTAAGTAAGTTAATGATAACCTAGAATATATGTTTATGATCCATAGTTAACTCTGGTCCTATGTATCCTTGCTAGCTGAAATAGTTAAGGAAGAACCCTATGTTGGCGTATAGCATTGGAACCATCAGCAAGCTCGAGTAAGTATATATTTGTGTGTCTCAAGTAAACTTATGTTTACTTCTAACTTGTTATGTCTTTGGTTTTTAGCTTAGTTGAATTGGGTTACAGGTTTAGCTACATTACTTGATGAGTTATGTGATGTTTCTTTTTATAACCCTTGTTGATTGAAATATGCTTCGATATTGGACTTGGTCGTTGTGGTTGTGTTGGTTTTTGTTTATATGACATTTGCTGGGATTTGCATTAACTTCGAAAAGGATTTAAAGACTAACTCTATCTCCTAAGGTGTTCACTTGAGTAACTTGATACCAAGTTCTTAAACTAACAAGGAAACAAAGTAAAGGCTAGGCTAATAATAACAATAATTAAAGAGTAAACTTGCTTGGTAACTGTTGGGTATTCTTTGGTATGTGATTTGATACATTAATGGCATGACACAACACGAAAAAAACCTACGAGTTAAGTTTCTTGAAATTAAGATTTTGCTAGGCTGAGTTTTATATAAAAAGCTAGGTTTATCAAGTAAACAACTTAATTTATAAAAGCTAGGTTTTCAAGCATATAAAAACTACATTCTATCCGCTAGGCTAGCTATATACTAGATTTTCTAACCACTTCACATGGTTACTGCTAGGTTGGACTTTGGCAACTCCTTGTTACATTATTAGGTTCCTGGACTTTGGTTTGTGTCCAGATGCCTGGTTAAAGTCAACCAACCAAATGAATGTTAAGTTGGGTTAGGATATCAATACCGATGCATATCATATGCATAATCATGGAATGCGCTTACTATATTTACATGGTTTAGCTAAACTAAAGTATAATGTGATTGAATTGATAATTTGATGTATGATTGTGATATGATATTACTTGTGTTGTTATATGATTATTTACCCTCATTCTACTTAAAGTAGCTAAGGGGATAAGCTATCTTATCTCAATTAATGAAGAAATTTAAAAGGAGCATTATTTGACGCAAGAGAGAAAGTTTAGGAGCGTTTAATGAAGTAGTTTTTCATGAGAAGGACTAAGTGGTTACAGGTTTTGATTTAAGTTCTGGGAAGTGACACTTCAAGAAGTATCATCATGTTTCATATAGATTCAACCTAGAGATTGTAAACTTGATACTTAGGCCTTATAATGGGATTAAGCATGGCATAAGATTTTGCAGTTGTGATATTCTAAGTTTGGCTCAAAAACTTCTACTAGACTACAATTTCTACCTTATCCCTAACTTAGGATGGCAATAACAAACCTTCTTCAGGCACCAAAATTTTGAGAAAAATTTTTAAGCAAACGCTTGAAAGGCAGGGTGTTACACCAACCTTAGTAGGTTGGAATTGTGGTTGCGACTTCATGGTTGGTTGTTTTCATTGAGGGTAAGTAGCCTTCTTCTCACCATCTTTCTTTGATGTTTTCTTAGTTTTCAACCAAGCAAACAGGTCTTTAGAATCTAAATTCTTCAATGGCATCTTTGCATTAAATTTAGGATAAAATTATCTTAGAAATAAGAAAAGGAAAGAGATAGAAAACCTAAAAATGTTGTATCAAGCATAGGCATGAAAGACCGTCCATCCATCCTCTAAAGTAGTTGAATAAGATATTCTCACAACAAGCCTAACTCAATATGGCAAATTCTTACAAACAATACCTTGTTCTACAACAATACCTCCATTCATGCCCTCAATTGTATATTCTCTACCATGAACGAAATTGGCACCTTCGAGAGCCCTTAATTTATCATCATAGAAGATCAAAGTCCTGTAGTAATACTTATTTGCAATGTCATTGGCATCCTATAGGAAATAATCAATAGTATATTTGTCGCGACCCGAAGGGGCTAGTCATGGCAGTCGCCGTATACCGTACAAAGGATTGTAAATTGAGTTCCCTTACAATCGATGACCCTTTTATATGATACACAAAGCTACAACTACTACTAACTACCAACTACCAAGAGTGCGCAAGCTTAAGCAATAGCATTTCATGACGAATAATAATATAGAAAACATATCACATAATTTATGTGTAAAAAAGTTTACAAATATAGCGTTTGAAACATGTCTAAAGTCAAACTAATATAAAAATTACATATTCAACTCTACATTTAGTCAAAAGTACTCTTTGTCCTCAAACAGCTCCCACATTAACCCTGTAGAGAAAGCTAACCTCGAGCATACGACGGCCTAACTCTACGAATAAGTCGGCCTGCAAGAGAAGTCTACGAGGGTATAAGCTTACTAGCTTAGTGAGATATTTTCCCTCAACCATACAGCAATCAAGTTATACCATAGTTAAGTTCAACCAAATGAATGCATGAACAAGCAGTGCAGGTGACTAGGTACTGCATGTAACTCAGATTTAATGCCCTCCGAAGTCAGGGTTAGAGATTATTCGGTACAGTCAAATCCGGGTATCATATTAGAACTTATTTCATGACGAAACTCCGTGTTTTGTATTTAAAATGTAATGGTACATCCATTACTAGCTTTATCAAAACGAGTTCTACATATGATTGTGAGTAGGTTCACGCAGCCCTCACTCACCTCTAAACGAAGGCCTCTGGACTCGACCCATAGCTAGGCAGTTGGCGCCTCCAACGCCTAGTCATCCCGCGGGCGAGGGTAAGGTCATATCGCACGTGTGCACCATACGAAATCAATAACAATCAATAATCAACCCAAGTATAGCCTCTCGCTACCTCCGTGTAATGTGACTGTCCGAAATTAGTTATGCAGTGCATGATTCATGAATGATCGAAGTTAACTTTTCTAGTCGAATAAAAGTTATGTCATATTTAACCAATGATCATTCCAAGTCACAAACAATCAATCTATTGAATCTACTATGCATCAAACATTATATTATTGAACTTTAAAGTAGATTCACAATTCACAACAATTATCATGCACAAGCATAACCCAACCCCATATACATTCATTTATACATCATAATTTAGATTCACTACTTA
>JAMXBB010000008.1:62902581-62987277 GCA_024138015.1 Lumnitzera littorea
GTTACAATTATAATTTTTACAAGTTATTATGGTAATTTCATTACAATGTCGTACAAATAGGTGATTTAGTCGAAAATTACATTCGACTTTAATTTTATTGCTATTGTGTAATATTTAACTATTTTATAGGTTTACGTTTATGATTTTAAGGTCTCGAGCAATTTTGAGTTCGGTTTCGATTAATGATGCATAAACGAGTTTTAGGGTTTTAGTAAGTGATTTAGGGTTTTGATAAATTCCGAAGATTTTGTTATCGGTGTTATATTTGATTTATTAAACTTCCTTTTCTTTTATTATTATTAGCTTTATCGACTTATTGTACAGTTTAGAACACTCGGACTCGAGTTAACGTTCAGCTACTGTTTTTCCTAGGGTTTACAATATTTCTCTATGATCTTCTCGAAGGTAGCCTTATCATTTGGGAATAACTCCTTAAGGTTACCTTACCGAATAGGTTGGCTCTAATAGTAAGGGAATTTCAAGTCCTTCTTTGATCTAACAACTGCCCACTTCTTCTTCCAATCATAGATAAAAGACTCCAACCTAAACAAAATCTTTCTTTTAGGTTGGGCACAAATATAGAACCACCCCTAACCATGTTTGATCGTAAAGAAATATCTAAATAAGGTTAAAGTTGCCCTAATTTCTAAC
Organism: Lumnitzera littorea; assembly: GCA_024138015.1. Classification (NCBI taxonomy): domain Eukaryota; kingdom Viridiplantae; phylum Streptophyta; class Magnoliopsida; order Myrtales; family Combretaceae; genus Lumnitzera; species Lumnitzera littorea. Next base: position 62,903,233 of record JAMXBB010000008.1, read on the forward strand.
TCTTCGCATATACACCCAAAAGCTACAAGGAGTTAATATGAATTTGGTGTTAACATGCTCAAAAACAAATAGTGATAAGCAAGAAATTCCTTCTTGAATGAAGAAAAAGGAAATGTAAACCAACCTCAAGGTATTTCTCAAAGACAATAAATTCTCACTCACCTAAAGTTATAATCCACTCTTGAACTTGGGGCCTCTCAACTTTCCAATGCTGGGGGTCGAGTGAGTGTAAAAACTCATATACTTGAAGTCTTGTTCTGAAAGGGTGCTCATCACAATGTTATGACTCATGTCATATGCATTCCCATGATAAGGGGGTTCCTAGGCGATCTTGTCTTTGCCATTATCAAGGTAGTTGTCCAAGGAAATCTTCTTGATCATGCAAAACTTAATTATACGGATTCTTCCAAACTTGAGATACCCAAAAAGATCCTACGAGCAATCATCTACTACATCCTTCACACCTTGCATTTGCTATAAAGGAATTTCAATAGATGCATGAAAGAGGTCTAAGCTGAATCATAGCCGTTTAAAGTTGTATAAGACATAATTACCCTAAACAAATAAAATTATGTAAGCAAATGAAGGGAAGGGTTTCTGAAGAATGAAGAAGAGAGTGTGTAAGAAAGAGAATTGGAGTATAGAAATCAGGGCGAAAGACGTAAAAAGCGGAGTGAGAAAAAATCAAAAGGTTTAAATACCAGCACATATCAGAATCCACGTTCCAAATGTCATTCTTATTGTTGTTGCACGAACAAGTTCCTTCTAAAACTCAACGATGAAGATTAAATCCCATCCATGCATATTGTACGTCACTACTGTTACGTCAGTGCAATTATTAATGGATGGGATTTAGATAGCTAGTGAACAAATGTAACACTTCCACTACATGCTAATCGTAACAAGATCGGATATAAGCGCTATCAAGTAGATCAGAATACCATGGTAAAAGCTTAGTATTATTTGAAGCTTAGAGCATGGCTAGCATCACACAAGTTAGAAATTCTAACTCCCTACAGCGAAGACACAACAGAACACTCTCTTCAATTAGTGATAATGCTCATTTAGCACAAATATTTTAAAGTGATTTTGCATGATTGTATCAAGTAACTATGCTAACTATCAATGATTTTGAGCTTAATAAGTTATTATTTTGTCTATAAGTGTTTTTTAAGCTTTTGACAAGTTTTCAGGTAATTTTAGGAAGTTTTGAAGCTTTCTCAAGGAATTGCATTAACTAATCTATTCAACAGACCAAAGTCCAGCCAAGAATTGATGTCTAAGGAAGAACACGTATGAGTATATGGTCATTGACCAAGTTATTCAATGAAGTGAAGTCCAGCTAAGAATTGATGTCTAAGGAAGAACACATATGAATATATGGTCATATACTATTAACAGTGTAGCTCTCATTAAGAATTTTCATTCAAAAATACAAATCACAAGTGAAGAAGAAGAACACGCCTAAGACCAAGGCCGTGGTCTTATGGTGTGTACTTGCCATATTTTGCAAATCTCTTAATTTTAAAAGACTTCTTTTGTAACCTTATGTCCAAGTTCTATAAATATAGAGTCTTAAGTTTAATGAAAAGAGAGGAGCCCCAAAGAGAAATATTGTAGGGTACAATGAGGTACTCTATTGCATAAGTGATTTAGATAAAGGATCTTAAGATTATGAATTAATTAAGAGGTGCAAGTTTGGTTAATTTATCTTAGGAATCTCCACGATCTAAGAGTACAATTGAGACTGAAAGTTACAAAGAATTAGGTAGTAAATAAAAGATTTATTAAGGTTTGTGCTATTAAAGTTTTAATCAATTTTGTAACTTAATTTTGTTGTTTATTTTCTTGTTAATTATTTCATTTGTTTATCATTACCTTATTATGTTTATTTCGTTATAACTATTTAATTAATTTAATAAGTTAGATAATTCATAATTTTAGGGATAATTGCAAGTAATCTAATGTTTCTCAATATTTATGGTTTCCTAAGGGATTGACAACTTGAACTCAATCCATGTTTATATTATAACTTAACTAAGTGTACTTGCCTAAGAGTGGTATTTGTGCCAATACCGCTAAAGCCCTACTACGTTTTTGCCATCGTTATCTAGAAGCCAAAAAGAGTAAACTAATTAGGATGTTAGAAAAATCCCTTTTTACCAATTATTTTAACCTATTTTGATTAATTACATCCATCTCATTCTTAGTATCTTCCTTTAATTATTGCTTCTGACTTCTAAATTATTTCAGCATGTGACTAAGAATAGCAGAACAGACCTTATTGAATTTGATCTTGAAATTTGGAGGAAAGCAAGTTATAGTGATTTGCCAAGAAATACATAACCTAATCCTAGGCTTATGGGACCTAACAAAACTAAAGGAAAGATGAGATTATTAAACCGACAATGCTAAACGACAATGCTTCTTAGGAAGCAACCCAAGTTATCTCTACTCTTATTTCGTTGAATAATTTTAGGTTTTAATTTTTATTGTCAAGTCGAGTCTGATTATCTTGTTAATCTTATTTGAATAAGTGTCCGTTTGTTTTCTTACGTAAATGACTATCAAATTTTCATTAAAGTAGTCTGTTATTGAATTGATATTACAATTAGAGTTATGCAAGCGAGTCAAGCAGGCAAACTCGACTCGTCTCACCCTACATTGACCCGCGAGTTAGGTAGGTTGGCCTACTTTGGCCTACATTCAAATGCGGACTAAAAATTTTAGCCTAATCCACCCTATCACGAGTTGGTGGGTTAAGTAGGCCAACCCGCCAACTAGTAATGCTCTAAGGTTTTTTTATACAAAAATTAATATATTAAAATACTTGCTAAACTTTTATATGATTATCATCAACACACCATCTCTCATTTATTCCTTACATTACCATTAAGTTATAAAACCCTATAAATCACCAAAAAAAAAAAAATTCATGCATCATAGCTTTTTCCATTTCTATTAATTCCAAGACTACTTATGTCAAGTAGTTTTTGTTGTTTGATGATATCATTTTACAAGAATAAGTGCATAAATTTAACTTATCCAAAAAAAAAAAAGAAAAAAAGTGTATAGATTTGTATCTAAGACATGCAATTGCTTTTTTGAACTTATAAAAGAGATGAAAATTCTAAATTGCAATGAACTCTGAAGAGGAGGAGAAAAAGGAAAATTTAACAACAAATTGTTCCATTAATATATTCCCAATACGTCAGCAGTAACCATAGTTCACAATTAAGTGAATTGTTCAGCCTAAAAAATTATGGGAAGTCCTCTAAAAATATTATTAACTTCTTTTCTTTTTCTCTCTCTCTCTCATTTTTTCATTTTTTTGCCACATTTTAGATGTACTTAAAATATCAATATTATTAGCTATTACTTATTACATGAAGTAATTAGTTAAGAAGTAAAGTGACAAATCACTATGAAGTAAACTAAAGTCTAACTTAGACTCTTTTTTCTTTTCTTTTCTTTTTTTTTTTTTTGTGGGTCATTGCGAGTTGACCTACCTCACAATAGGTTAGCCCGCTTTGGCTTGTGGGCCGAAGCTAAGTGAACTAAAAAACCCACATTTAAGAGAGTAAAAAAATTTTAACCCAACTTGCATTTTTTTTTTTTTTTTTTTTTTTTGCAGATTAAGTGGGTCTGCCCACATGACTCACCCGATTGCACAGCTCCAATTACAAGTTGTCTTTAAAAACAAATTAGTCTATCCAATACTTTAAATTACAGTTGAATTTTGATTTTTGGTAATATAATTTGTCATGACTTTTTATTTTTCAAGAAGTGTTTTCAGGTAAAGAGACTAAAGAAGTTGCAAAGTGTCAAATTCAATGAGTAAAAGAGAAACACAGTCTAAGTTCACAGCCATGAACATGGCTGTGTTCCTCTCGTAAACAAATTTGAATTGAAAAAGCAAAAGAAATTTAAGTGAGGACAAGAAATGCAGTTGCGATCACACTCGTGTTCTTGCCCATGTATTTGCAATGATAAAAAAATCAAAGGTAGCTCTTTTCTTTTTATTCTAAACCCTTACACCCTCTCTCTAAAACATACCTCTCTCTCTTAATCTCTCATTACAAAGCCTCAAATCACTGCATTTTGGTTGTGATTCTTGCTCCAAATTAATAATCTAAGGTATGTAAAACTCAATCTCTACTTAGTTTTGTCCTTTTTTACTTTTTTTAGAAAAATCCCATCATGAAACTAAGGTTTTATGCAAACTAGAACGTTTGCATGTGAATTAGTCTTTAGTTTTAAGAGTAAATATTGAATGATTGTGTGATGTAATGCATTTCTATTACATTGTTGCGTGAAAATTGCTCTTAAAAATATGACCTTGGAGTAGGAATGGAAAAAGAACATAAAGAATGTACGTTAGGAAGAAGATGAAGGAGACATGTTTTTGAGTAATTCTTGCTTGAATCAATGTTATTCTATGCTAAAACTAGGAAAACACTCTTAGAATTGGTAGTGGTTGAATTTTCTTAGAACATGAATTTCAGTAACATGCTTTAGTCAGATTGTGCAAAAATTGTGAACTAGAAATATTAAAGGAACAATCTCCATGTAATTGTGATTATGGAAAACTAGTTCTTGGCATTGTATCGATATAAAACTTACCATTCCATATTAAGATTCTATGATTAATCGAATTGTAATAAGCATACACTTCTCTTCAAAATATTTTCTAGAAAGCAATCTTGAATTTTTTTTTTCCTCTTCTTAGAAACAAAAAAACTAAATATCATTGATTTTGAGAATGATCTAAAGGAGCCTAAATTTTCTTTCTTTTTCTTATGTCGGATCATGCCAAGAAAAAAGGAAGTTCCTAAGAAAGGTAGTATAGGTACTAGTTTTGAGGGAAATCCCATGCTTTGGTTTCTTGAAGCATGGCAACAAAAATGCTACGGCAAACTATGCAAGAAGGGGTTTGGAGAAAATTCCATAGTGAGTTAAGACAATCTAACAAAGATAGGATATGAGGTAGCAGTGCAACAATATCTAGAAATCAAACATTGGGATAGGCTCTTGACCATCAATGAGCCAACCTATAAGCAGCTCACTCTTGAAGTCCTCAGCACTCTTTCTTTAGACTTTAATCACATTGATAGTAGAACTTAGAACACCATGAGGTTTAGGGATGATCAGCAGCAAGTGTCAATGTAATTTGACAAAATATTAGTGGCCCTAGGCCTGTATTCTAAGGAGTATGTTTGGTTACCCAAATGTCATAATTTGCTAATGAAACTTTCTATAAGGGTGAATGATGATCACATTTAGGCCAGGCTAAGCTCTAGTACTAAGGTATATAATCTAAGTAAATCAAAAGGCTCTACTTTAAGAGATCCCATCTTAAGGATTATTCACTAGGTTCTTACTATAAGTGTGACGTAGCATACAAATAATATGAGGTTGTGAACTTAAATGATATTGTGTTTCTACATAACTTGGTGATGTAGTACCTAACCAATTTAGGCATTTATATGGCTTTCTTCTTTAAGAGCCAAGTTACAGATAGAAGTGCTGGATTTATTTTTTTAGACCTTTTATCACTCGATTAATGAAGGGGATTGGCATGTTTAATTGCCTTCCCTTGATGGAATCGATCCACTATTCTCCTGCAAGAGCTTAGACTTGATCCATACCATGAAGCTTCTACCTATACCCCCATCACCCTAAGTAGAAAAATTTGATGAGGAAGCACCTGAAGCTCCATTGCTAGTACTAGTACAAGGTGAGTCTACCATGTCATCATCAATGTTTAGAAAAATTAAAAGGATGATGGGGAGGATAACTAACCTACCAAAGAGGTTAGAAACTGAGTTCAAGCGCATGAGGTACTATGTTGAGGCTATTATAGAGCACCACCACATCCCCATCCTACCATTACCACCCCTTGCCTAAGACTCTAAAGAAGAAGGTGATATAAAAGAAGTTGAAGAGGACAATGCCTTTACCATAGAAGAGGATTGATTTTTTGTTCTTTTTTTTATTTTCATGTTATTTTGCCAAACTTATTTCTTTTTATTTCTGGATGACTATAATTGATGCGGTCTGAAGCTAAGGACAAATAAGGTCGGTCATAAGGATGGGTCCAAGCTTATCAAAAGCTTGAAGAAGTTGATGGAAGTCATGCAAAAGAACAAAAAAAGTAAGATGCGAAAACCTATAAATAGCTCTAAAGGATGTGACAAATAAGTAAAACTTTCGGGGACTCATGGTACAACCCGATGTAATGTACGAGAGGATCTAGTGAGGTTACTTGCTACCTAGCCTTACTTAAGGATTAATATAAGGGTGAAACGAGTAAACAAGCTTAACAAGATCAATGTTCACAAAGGGAGAATAATTTAGTATTTTGATGATACCAAATATGATGCAACTATATGTACAAAAGGGTATTTATACCTACAAAACTGGGGTAACCTACCTAAAATGGAAAAGACCAAAAATTGTAGTGTCCAAAAGGAGTAATATATAAGAAATGATGAAGGGTATATTGGAAAATACAATAAAAGTAAGTATTTTGTACTGGGGATTCTATCACATGGTTACTCAGACATATGGCTCATTGTGGGTAGAAGACTTTCTAGCAAAAAAAAAAAATTCTACACAATGGGCTTGATTTCTACTAGCAGCTTAGTAGGCCGGCTATGCTGAGTCAAGCAGATAATTTTTCCAAGGCAAATTCACCTTAAACACATTCAGTGTAGCTTGAATTTAGATCGGCTAAGCTGATGGTTAGATAGGTGAAGCTAAGGGTCAGATGAGCTAAGATGACGTTCAAGTGCAGTTTAGGTCAGCAGCTAAAGACAAATGATGAATGCGAGAGGGTTTGATTCAACTAGGGTAGTAGGTCGACAGATTGCAATAATTCGAATTCCTCGATGGTAGGTCATAAGGAAAGAATTTACTTAGCCATGCTTTCCAACCCTTAAGCTCAAGTACAAGTTAAGGGTCTGATGATCCGATTCCTATTAATAATAGCTAAACTAATTTTTGTTTACTTTTTTAGATTGCTAGATGCACATTTTCTTATTTTGTGATGATTCTATTAAAACCAACCGTTTAATTCACTAGGATTAGTAGTAATTTAGTTTTTATTTTTCTTTAACATTTGTCTCTTTTGTGGTTGTTTTCTTTTCATGTTGTAACGAACCATTGAATTTGAATGGCAAATTTTTTTATCTAGACAACAAAAATTATATCAATATCAATACAACTAAAAATCAAGGAAGTCTCATTTATCTTTTACTCTCTCTCTCTTTTTTCCCTTTTCAATTACATTGAGCTTTCACGCTAGTGTACATTAGAGACTATGATGCCCCAAGAGTGATAAAGTTGTAACAATCCTATCGTATACACCATCATATGATAGAGACTAACCACTCAACTATTATCATAGACTTGATATACACAATGTGCATATGACTAAATAACTCTAAAGCATCTTTAGTTCAATAGTTGCAGTAAAATAGAGACATTTACTTCATATATTTCTTTGAAAAATAGAAGTGTAATTAATATAATTTCTTTGAAAAAATATTTGAAATTTTTATATAAGAAAATTAGTAAAAGAATCCAAAATTATTTTTATAATAAATACAATATTACAAGTTAGTCTAAGTCATTCAAACGGCCCAATTAACTTCAAAATAAAGACAATACAAGAATATTCCAATCCATTTGCTCCTCACTCTACACCCCTTGTTCATCTTTGGTACACCCAAGGAATGGGTAGTCTTGTTGTTTATCTTTTAGGACCTATAAAAGAACTATGGAGATATGAGCAACCATCGCTTAATAAGGGGAAAGAGAAGGAAGCATACACAACACAATAATTGAGTAGGGTTAGCAACCAATTTAGTTAGATGAGATGCAATGCAATGCAAGAAGCATATACCATCTGTACGATGTTATCTAGTTCATTGTGAAGTTAGAGAAATTGTGCTTGTTTTAACTCAGGTTGAGGAGTATTAACAAGATAAAGGCTTGCCTCCAAATAAATCTTGACCAAACCCAGGCTTATACAATGGAACTTGCTCGTCCTAAGACCTCTTCAAACCAACGCTCCCAATCTCACCCCAACCTCTTCTCTTGTTACTTAGTTGAGCCATGAGGGTAGAGGAAGGCCAATTTCAGTTACCTTGTTGAAAGGTAAGTGTTTGGTTGGATAACCTTAATCGTTCCCCTAATAAGTTACAATGCATGACAAGTTAGTAGTTAAGTCCAAGTTTAGCTTAGTCCATTTTAGAGGTGACCAACTAATTGCAAACACTCAAATTAAGAAATAAAACATTGCATTGCAATAACTTATAGCATAATAATCAAACAATTCAACAAACAATTTCTAAGTGAACACGTCACATACGCATAATTAGCTACTGCACAATCACAAACAAGTGTATACATCAGCTTGCAAGTACTTTTATACAATACTCCGAAATCCCATTAAGTATAGATCTCACTTACTTGGATTCCCATTTGCTCTTATAACTCAAATACCCCTATCTTTTTGTCATCAATAGTCTCTATATTGCAAATCATATTTTAGTTTCAATGCATTTCATTAGAGTAAGAGTGTTTTAAGTATTGTATTTTTTTTGTTTTAGCTTAACAAGCTTTTAGTATGCCCTATGTGTTGGTTATAGGTATTTAAGGGTTATTACTTTCACGTTTGTTATTTTGACCTTCTACTTCAGCTTTTACTAAGGTCTATTAATTGTATGATACCTTCTATTTGAGTTCCTACTAAGATTTTAACTCATATTCTTTAATGTGAAACATTCTAATACCTTCTAATCAAACCTCTACTAAGGTCCTTAGTTATATTCTTTATCTATTAGATCTTTTATTCAATGTTCTACTAGTATTTTAACTCATGCTTCATATTAGACAAACTTTTTACACAACCTTCTACAAGAATTTTGATTATACTTTCTACACTAGGAAACCTTTTGCTAAAGTTTCTACTAATGTAATATGATAGTCAAATTAATCAAGGAAGCATCTACAATACCTTCTACAAGGAAGCATCTACAATACCTTCTACAACTACCAACTCATCTAAAACTTCTACAACACCTTTTACAAGCACCAAATTTGCCTTAATTCACTAAAAACTCCATTTTTCACACTTTTCTCTATTTTGCTTATGCCCAACCTTATCGAAACTCTATCAATATTAACTTGCATGGTTCAAAAACTCATCTACATCAACATGCATGACCTAAAATTCAACCAAAAAGAACGTTAAATACACCTAATTAACTAGTGCACCTAAAATACATGTACTAGGCCAAAAAATCATGGTTTTAGGGTAAATAAACTTCATGTACAGTAGCTAAAATCTCCAATTTACTACTGATTTCTAAGGATCTTTAACAAAAATAACCAATTTATTAACTTAGTGAAAAAAATCTACATAAGAATTTAAGTAAAATACATGCTTATGATTCGGAAACTCATTTACATCAACATGTATGACCCAAAATTCAACCAAAAAAAAATATTAAATACACCTAATTAACTAGTACACCTAAAATACATGTACTAGGCCGAAAAATCATAGTTTTAGGGTGAATAAACTTCATGTACAATAGCTAAAATCTCCAATTTACTATTGATTTCTAAGGATCTTTAACAAAAATAATCAATTTATTAACTTAGTGAAAAAAATTTACATAAGTAATTAAGTAAAATCATCAAATTTAGTTTTGGAAGACTCGTCTTTTCATAAAATCTTCTATTTTCACTAAAAAATTAAGGTCAACATGTTGCATGTAACAAATATTCACTTAAATAATGTTTGATGGTCAGATTTAAACAAAATATGTTGAAAAATAAGGAATTTCTTATAAATTTTAACTTATTAGTTTTTAATAAATGAAAAATTTAACTAAATAAAATAATAAGTTTTTTTAAAAAATTTTTCACACAATTTTATATATATTATAGGATGTCTATAGAAAAATTTTTGTAAAAAAACTACGTCATTCATACTTCTAAAGCTTAAAGCGAAAATCGCTCTCAAGTAGCTTATTTTTTAAGGGCGATATATAAAATGTAAAATTTTTATAAAAATAATAATTTTTCATGAAAATATGCTTAAATTTGTGTAAGAATAAATTTTTCTGGCATTTTTAGATAAAATTTGATATTTTTAATGAATTTTTAAAAATTGGGTACAAAACCAGAGTCACTAATGCAAGAGATCTCGGTAACCAGTGGTGGTGGTGGTTTTGTTGACCTAAAAGGGCATTGGGTAGAGGCCCAAGTAGTAGTGGCTGCTCATCATTAGGTTGCTCCTAAGTTTAGAAACCGCAATTTACATATTATCACCTAATTCTTCCTATTTTCTTTATATTTGTCTAAAGTCCTACAAAAATTTCCACGAATTTTTCTTAACTTATTGAGTGCCTAAAGAGTCCAAAATGATGAAATGAAGAAGTATTTATAGGTCTTGAGTTGAGTGGGTTAGTTAATTGTATGTTAGACAAGTATTGAGACTCTCTTTTCCTTTATGCTAAGTGTTGAATAGTTCTTACCAAAACCATGTTTTATCCATAGTTTTGTTAAAACCATCAAACTATCTATGGTTTTATCAAACCATGAGGTACCCTTGTTTTTGTGATTCATTTATTGATTAGTATAGTATATTTTATTATATTAAATACTTAAGTAAGTAGTGAGCTTTATAAATTAGCCTCTACTAAAACTTCTATAACATATACTCATTTGATTGACTCAATTAATTATTATTATTATTATTATTATTATTATTATTATCATGTTATTTATTTATTTATTTTTAAATAACATTTACTAATTTTACTAAATTTCTTGTTTACTTAATTCATCACTAAGTTCCCTTTATATTTTACATCGATTTTCAATATTTTGGAATTTTACCAAATGAACAAGTTAGTTTTATCGTTTCAATTTATACAAATATTCTAATATTTCGTTTCAAGATTTAAATTTATGGAGTCTATTTGACTGACTTTTGGGGTTTTATAGTTAACTTTGAGCCTAAACGAATTGATTATAGGAACATTCTAAATTTGAGAGTTCAGAATTCTTCTATTATAGTTAGTTAACTCATTTATATATTTTTACGGTTATCATTTCTAAGTGTTGTCCCTAGTCATTTTATTAAAATTTTTTCATATTACTAATTTAGGTTCGAGATCTCGACAAATTAGATCTAGTTTCATAGTTTCTTGTTTCGGCAATTAACTGGTGAATTTACAAATATTTTTAACTCTTAACTTGCATTATTATTTTATAATTCTAATTCGATTACCTAGTTTCTAGGTCATTTTACTAATTTGTGGTCTTACCGTGTTTCTCAAGTCATGACAAGTAGATTTTTCACAAATGTTTTAAACTTTCCTACGTTAATGTCTTGCTTGCTAAAATAAGGGTCTCTTAAAGACAATATACAATTTAAGTATTTTTTTTTTTTTTTTGTGGGGAATAAGAGATACAGAAGTATGAACGTACTTTGATTGAATACCCCACACTAAAGTTTTTAGTTTTATTAGAAACAACTTTAGAAATTTGCATCCCATTATATAAGTAAGCAAATTTTTTAGAAATTTACCCCTTATTCCTTATGACTTTAGTTCGTTTTGCTAAATTTGAGCAATTAATCCTTATGATCTAAAGTTCCAATTACTTAAGCTTAATCTTAGACTTAAGATCAAAGCACATGTATTAATAGGTTAAGGACTAGTTATTTGTATTTCTAAAATTAATTTGAGAAGGATAGTTATCTCTTTTTATTATTATTATTTTTCAAAATCGAATGGACAAATGAAATTTGTCTTTTGAAAGCCCCTTAATAATCAAAGTAGCTGGAGGCAAAAGAAATAGTTCAATTGAGAAGGAAATTATAAGTTGGTAAGGATTAGCCTTGATCCTTTGAAAAGAGTAAGGTTCTTTCTCACTATCAACTAAAGGAATTTAATTAAAAAGACCAATAAGGATTAGGCTTAGTCCCTCATAAGAGTTGCTTTATTTTCAACTACTAACCTAAAAATTAAAATGGTATAGATCGGCCTCGGTTAATCAAAAGAGTGAAATTCTTTCTCAGTATTGACAAATTCATGCCTAATTGAAAGGAATTGAATTTGATTAAAAAGCCTTCTAATGAAAATATAAACTAAGGGAATAATCAGAGGATGAGTTGATGCATGCATCCCGTCTAAGTTTTATAACAAATGTAATATAAGAAAGATTTCTCTCCACTTGTGTTAGAGTAATGAAATTCTTATAACTCTTTCTTAGTTTGTTAATGTTTGTTTTGATTCTAGTTTAGTTTCTATTTAAGTGATAAGGCTAATTCTAAATTGGATTGATTGTTGAAATTCAGTAGCACTTCAATATTAATATCTAAGTGCTTTATGTTACAAACCAAGGGGTAGCCTAATCATTGCTGGCACCGTATATTGTACAAAGTACCATAGTTTGGTTATCCTTCCAATCAATAACCCTTCATACAACATACAAAGCTGCTACTACTACAACAAATACCCAAGAGTTATGCAAGCGCAAATAATATCACCACATAATTATATTAACATGAATTTCATAATATAACTATAATATATATTAGCAAATACACTAAGTCTTTAATGTACTATTGTATAGGCTAACAAATATACTGGATAATACATAATATTAGATAATCAGTCTCTACTTGAGAGTTTCCTATAGTAATAGTAATACTCTCTCAACTATCTACTTAAGCTCACACCAACGCAAAAATTTCCCACCGACCTCCAGCATCCCACAACTAGGTGTAACGAAAAGATTCTCTTACAAAAACAATCTATAGGGGTATAAGCTAGAAAGATTAGTAAGTTATCCACCAACCATATAACAAACAAGTTATTCAATAATTAATTTTTAAACATTTGAATACATGAACATACAGAATGCTATACAACTATATGTAGGTGACTAGGTACTACACATAACTCAAATTTAATGTCCTTTAAAGTCAAGGTTGGAGTATATGCAACATCAATCAAATCAAGGTATCATACTTAAACTTTTATAACTACAAAACTCTGCATTTCATATTCAAAAATAAAATAGTATATCCATTTTCAGTTTTAATTAAAACCAAGTTCCAAGTATGATTGTGAGTGGGCTCATATAGTCCACACTCACCCTTAAACAGAAGCCTTTGGACTCGATCCTTAGTCAGGGAGTTGGTGTCTCCAATGCTTAGTAATTCCACAAGGCAAGGTAAGATCAAATCGTATGTATGCATCAAATTAAAACACTATAGTCATAATTTATCAACCCCCGTATAGCCTCTCACTACCTCTGTGTGATGTGACAGCTAAAATGACTTATGCAATGTATATTTATGCATGTTATGCATGTTCCAATTTAGTTTAATAGAGTATAATATAATTAAATCCAATTATTATATGACCAATTAGAATCACATACAAATCAATTCCTATTAGATCTATTATGTAACAAATAGTACATTATCATACTTTAAAATAATTTCAAAACTTATCGAACAGCATCATACACATACATAACTCAACTCTACACATCATCCAATTATTAATAACAATTAATATTCACTAACTACAAGCAAAACCATATATGGAATCATTAAGAGTACTCACTCAACTATAGTAGTAGTTAAGGATTGTAATAGTCCATTAGTAGATCAGGATCGGTATCAGTATCATAATCACCTAACATTTAGGGAATATAGACACCTAACTTTTGCCCCCTTTTATTTTTATTTTTATTATTTTTCTTTCTTTTCTCAATAGGCCCTAAATTAGAAAAAATTCAAAAAATGGGGAATTAAAGAAAACCCAAGAAAATTAAGAAATTTAGTAAAAAATAAGGATCATGGAAAAATACAAAAATTTTCAAAAATAAGAAAAAGCACAACAAAATAAGAAAATTTCATAAAGAAACCCTAAGAAGATAAAAAGTTGGAAAGCAAAGTTTAAAAATTTAGAAATTTGAAACATTACAAAAAAAATTAGAAAAATTAAAGTCAAGCAAAAGATTTTAGAAAATAACATACTATTAGGACAGACTTAATTTTAATTTTAGTTTAGAAGTTGGGAGGTTAAACTTGGGCTTAGATTTAAATCTAGCCCAGGCTGACCGAGTCCATATGTACAATTTGATTATACATATGAATAAGGCACAAGCCAACAGCCTAATAGTTAAGCATATATGTAGTGACCCTAAGAGGGGCCTAGTAGTATTGCCTAAAATTTCCATATCACGTGTGCACCCATGATAAGAAAATCGCCTTACAAGTCAGAGATTGCAAGACTCTAAATAGTTGTTTGCTAAAGTCTTCAATTTTAGTTCATTGACTCATTTATAATATATATAATTATGGATATCCAATTTTTCCACAATTCCTCAAAACCGTAGAGAATCGGTATCCCCTACCAAAATAATGAAATAGGATAAACAGTTTTAGAAAATTCTAAACTTACTAAATATACTAAACTTAATTGAGACATTAGTCGTTTTTCGGAGCATTCTGAATTAACTACACAAGCCTTTTCATCATACTAATTCAATGGTAGCACTCTGCACTTGATTCCTATCCCCTTTCCCAACTATCGATCAACCTGCAAGGAAAAGAACTGTTGAGGTGTAAGCTTACGCTTAGTGAGATAATTACCGTCGTCAATACCACATAGCAGAAATTTATTATATGCACAATCATATGAATGCATGAACAACCAGTATGTCAAACAACGCATGCAATGACCTAGGAACTGCATACGACTCGGAATTTCGCCCCCTGAAGTCGGGGTTTGGAGATAATTAACCGACCCAAACCAAAATCCAGGTTCTAGACCTTGGGTTTTACTTCATTAGCACTATTGTGCTTAAGTCAAAACAAAACTAAGTATATATCTACATATATATACTTTCATTATCGAGTAATAAATCATTTTTTTCAAAATCCCAAGTTTAGCGGTGTGGTGGCCTCCGCAATCCACAAACACACGCCCTAAGCAGAAGCCACAAGACTCGGCCCCTCGCGACGGTTGGCGTCTCCCGGCGCCTAGTAAGCCCATCAGCTAAAGACAGAGACTCAATATATATGAAGGCGTAGCTAGTGCCCAATCCTACAGGAAACTCGTATTCCTGTGAGTCCCCTCCCATCTTTTGTATGAAGCGGCAGTCGGTGTTATCCGTATGCAATATGGAGAATGCATGATTCATTTTGAGTTCTCAATCGTATAAGTAATTAACTTGATTTTTAGAGTGACCAAACAATTTCATTCCATACAATTCACATATATATATGCATTACAAACAATTCCCATTATTATATATATTTTAAAAAAAAATCATCGCATTCATCCATAAATTCAAACACATGCATCTCCCATATCCCACAAGCATCCAAATTAATATATATAGTTTAGGTGCATCTATTCTACAAGCACAATCAAGTAAAGAGTCATTAGGAATTTACTCACTCTGCCATATGGGTCAGTCAAAGTAATCCGGAGGTAAGTCGTCTTCGTAAACAGTGTCCCCTGGTCATTGAAATAATTTTTATAAGGAATTGAAGCAAACTTAAGAAACTAAGTAAATTTTCCTTAAGTTATACTCTTGACTAGTTTTCTAAATTTTTCCCGGTTTTTACCTTAAGTTCAATCGCGTATAACTTTTTTGTTTTAAATCCGATTTTTATGATCTTATAGTCAATCTTCATCGTTTTCGAGTATACTTTAACGTGGCAAGGTTATATTTTCGAAATGAGGTATACAATTCTGTCCATGGGTTAGAACAGTAGCGTTCCTCATGTGTTATAGTGTTTTTGGGCATTGTTTGGTAAATGGGCTTTTTGATAACTTGAGAAATCCTTTGGGCTTGGTCTTAAGATTTTATCCTAAGCTTAAAATACTCCTTGAGATCAAATTTACAACTTTGATTTATATTCCTAAGGCTAACAACCACTTCTTGGGCCTTTTAGTGGGCTTAAGTTGTCAAATGGGCTTGTTTTTGGTTCAAACTAAAGTTAATAACTTTGGTGGGCTTATGGGGACTTAGGTAGATTTCTTATGGGCTTCAAAACAACTTCTCTTGGTACTTTAAGATGCTGATCAGATTTTTATTGAAGGCCCATCTTAGAGTTCTAGGCTTGTTTTGAGAGTTTTAAACTCGGTTTTGAGTTTTAGGCTTTATATGCTTACTATAATTGCTTTAGTTAATATTTTCACTTTGTTCTTTCACTTTTATCATATTTTTAAGCCTCATTTTCCCACGTTCCAGATCTGTTCATGTTGGTCCTAAGGGGTCCTTACTTGGTTTTTCAACTTGTTCCATCATTTCCTTAAGTTTAGGTGATAGATTATGCACTTAACTACTTGTGTATAAATCTTAACTTAAGTTTCCTTCCATCAAATGATCCTTTAACTCATGCTCCACATAAAGAAATAAAAGATCTTATACTTAATAAAACCTCCATATCATAGCTCATGTCATACAAGTTGGTTTCTTCATAAAACTTCATGTGATGGATTTTTCCTTAACTTAAGTCTAGATTTTTGAGCATGTTTAACTTAATGGAAACAAAATCAACATTCAAATGATCATGGAACCTTCACGTCCAGCATGCTTACCCTTCATTAAAGTTCTCATTTCAAGATTTCCTTAGCTTAAAATCTTCCATTCAAAGCATTAAACAAATGTCCACACAAAACACCAACTTTACATGCTCATATTTCAACTTCATGTAATAGTTTTAGGGTTTGTTTCTTAAAACGAATTTTTGTGCTATAACAACTCAAACCTTACTCATATCTTCAAGAAATCCAAGTCTTCTAACATAAATATTAATCCACACATCACAAGAAACACTTACTCGTCCTTAATGCAAAGTTTGGTGGTTGTGCACTAAGGTTCCTCTTAAGCCTTTAACTTTTCTTCCTCCTTTTTGCTTACCCTTTGAAACCCGAATCTTTTGGTCTTTTGGAAAGGGGTTTATGGAAGATTCTAATGGTCTTAAATGATCTTAAATGATGAAAGAAAATGGCACATGAACAAAGGGAAAAATGCCATGAGTTGAAGCTTCAAAATGGAGGAAAAAATGGATTTTGTGGGGTAAGGTTGTTTCCCCTTTTTATGTTTGTTTCAAAAGAGAGAAAGATGAAGTGAAAGTGAAATTGAAAGTGAGAGAAATGGGGAAGAGTGTGGCCGGTTGGAATAGTGAGAGAAGGAGTGTTTAAATGTCTTGAAAGTATTGTCTTAAAGCTTACAAAAAGTCAACAATTGCAACTCTTGATGATGTAAGCATTAAGGGGTGAATAGTGATGTGTAAGAGGAAGTGATTGATGGGTGAATGACAAGTGCATGGCCCCCTCTTCTCCCCTTTTTAGATCTGCCATGGGAAGTCTTTTTATGTCATGGAGTGGTCTTGTCACCTTTATTAAAGTTAAGCTCATGATTTCTTGTGAAAATTTGTCCATATGTAGTATACGTGAAGAGGTGATAAGGAAATTGTCTTATCACTAGATTTTGATAAGTTATCAATTGATAAATGATTCCAACTCTCAATTGATAAGTTATCTAAGGTGATTGGTTGGTCTACTTATTTATGTGTAAGGCTTATGCATGAAGATAAGGGCATAGCCTTATAGAAAATTGTTTTAGGATTTTTATCTTACATTGTTTTGTGATTTATGATTTGATTTTTGTAGAATTGTGAAATTTTCTAAAGTTGAATGAAATTATTCAAATTAAATTATCGATTAATTATTTAGGGTTAAAATTCCTTAATGGTTTTAAGGTTTAGGGTTTTAAGTAGCTTTAAAGCTCGCAGTTCTTCAAGCTCGGGTTTTATCGACAATTAGCTTTTGAATTGTAAAAATTTAATTTGTTTCTAAATATAAACTTAAGTTTCTAGTTTAGTTGATCCTTTGGGAACGTTCAGAATTTACTCGTACTCAAATCCTATGCCCACTAACAGTAGGATTTACAGTTAGTTTACTTATTCATGTACACAAATCTTGTGCATGAAGATAAGGAGATTGTTTGATTTGAAATTCTTTTGGAGTTTATCTCTTAAATTGATTTGTAAGTTATGATTAAATTTCTATAAAATTATGAAAGTTTCTAAAATTGAATAAAATTATTCAAATTAGATTCTTAATTAGCCGCTTAGGGTTATAAGTCCTTAATTGTTTTAGGGTTTTGCGTTTAGAGTCTATGGTTCTCGTATTCGAGTTTTATCGATAATAGGGTTTGGAATTGGAAAATTAAATTCCTTTTTAAATGTAAACTTGGATTCTTAGCTTAGTTTATCCTTAGGAATATTCGGGAAGTGTTCTTAGTTGAATCACAAGTTTGCTAAAAGTAGGGTTTACAATTTATCCATACGTAACATGGCTTATAAGTGAAAATAAGAGAATTGTCATATATGAAATTCTTTTAGGGTTTAGTTCTCGAATTAATTTGTAGGTTGTGATTTGCCTCTTAAGAAATTTTCAAGTTTCCTAGAGTTAAATAAAATTTATTGAAAATATATTTTTAATTATTTATTTAGGATCGTAAGTCCTTGATCATCCTAGCTTTTAGAGTTCGAGTGAGTTTATGCATGTTTTAGAGTTCGAGTGAGATTATGTATGTTTTAAGGTTTTTCACCAACTTAGGAATAATTTACTTACACTTATAAGCTTAAAGATCAATTGGCTTAATTATTTAGGAATATCGTTTTATTATGCAACATATATATATATATATATGTATATCATATGATAATTTTATTGATTTATGGCTTTTCAAGCGTTAAGATAATTTTATAAAGTTTAAAATTTTTTTTTTTTTTAGTACACGTATGTAGGGATTGGGGTTTTCTTGCATGATAAGAGTTTCCAAATTATATAATTGGGTCTTTCAAGTTCGTTTTGAGTTCCAGGTTCAAAATTTTAGTCGGTTTTCATTTTATGTAGTTTTATTGACTTAGAGAAATGTCTACGACACTCGAATCTGATACTATGTTTAGAAGGTTGAATTTACAGAGTCTACAATATAGGTTGGGTATGGGGTTTGAGTGTGAGGTCTTGGGTTCGAATCTTGGCAAAGGTAAGGGAGCCCTTTTTTCTTTTTTGTATTTTTTGTTAGCTAGCGCACTTCTACATGTCAGGATCTTATTACGCCACACATCTTAACATACGACATCATCCAGTTGGATGGCCTTGCTGACGTAGCACTACGTGGCATCCATGTGGCATGCCATGTCAACTGCCATGTGTTACAAATGATACGTGGCACGTTGGGGTTGGATGGCATGACTAACATGGCGCCACGTTAGCCCCTTTTTACCTCCCTTTCTCTCCTTTTCCCTCCATTTTGCTCTCTTTCCCTCGTTTTTCTCCAAATTTCTAGTTCTTTCCTCTTCGGATCGCCTACCTCAATACGATTTTTAAACCCTTTCTCGTTGCAATTTCGCCAAATCAATGGCAAAATTGCAAACTAGACATAGCCTACTGTAAATCGTTATAGAAAACGCATCCAAATTCGATCAATTATGTAATCAAATCAAGCTTCAAAGATTGGGAAAAAACTGAAAATTCGACCATTCCCATTAACTTCGATCCGAGCTTTCCTTTGTTGCTGAGTTGAATTCGACTATTAATTGGAGCTCATGGACCATATACAATTGCACACAACAATTCACGAGCAACTCCCAAGCTCTCTCTCTCTCTCTTGCAACCGTTTTCTCTCTCTAACCCGTAACCATCTCTCTTCGGTTCACTATCTCCACTCTAATCCAAGCCCAACTACCACCATGACCGAACTCCCCTTAGCTCAAGCTCTCCAACCTAACTAGTCTAAACCGCCGCTGTAGCCTATAGCGGCTTCCTCGAGCTACCCTCCATCAAACCCTAACCGCTGCCCCTCTCTCTCCTCAAACTACCATCCTCAGCCACCTTCGGGCTAAACTAGCTGCACAACTGAGCTCCCCATACCTCAAAACCTCACACCACACCCCACTTTCATACCTAACAACCCCCATACATAGCCAACTTCCGAAAACCACCCAAACATCTCCAAAACACCAAGGCACTGAACCTATCCCCCCTATTCCCAATCCAATACTCATAAAAAACCGTCAGCCACTCATTTTGGTGGTTGAAACAAGCTGAATCGAGCCTCGCTGCTACTACCATTGGTGATCCACGCGACCCGACCCGAATCCAACCCGACCAACCCAGGTTCAACCCACGCATTCTGTTACATTCGTCAAAGACTTCTTTTTTATTTATTTATTTTCTTTTTCTTTGTTTTGTTTTATTATTTGTTAATTAATGTAAATGTAATAAAAAGAAAAAAAGAAGAACAAAAAGAAAAAGTAACTTTATTTTTTTAAATAAAAATAAATAAGACATAAATTAAGTGACAAAATAGAAAAAAAAAAGGGGATAAATAAATAAAAAATAAAAATAAAAATAAATAAAATAAGATTAAATGCTTGTTTTAATCACTTAGAAAAATTGATTTTCTAAATGTTAATGAAAATAAATAGACTTCTTTCCAAATTAAAACTATTTTAAAGTTTCCAAAAATAAAACATTGATTAGCACGCTTGAGGAAATCAAATCAAAACTGAGTAAAACGTAAACTCGATTGTTTTCAAATTAAAATAAAACCAATCCACTTAAATTTTACAAAAAAGAACTACGTACGTTTGATCCTGAATAGCAGGTACGTATGCACTTACAAAGTGACGATAATAATGAAAAAACCTAATTTTCCTTTTTTTTAGTTTAGATTATTTCTTTAGTCTAATTAGAATAGTTAAAATGAGTTCTATCTTATAAAATAAAAAGGTGATTTTTTAAAGATTAAAGTTAATTTTGAAAAGTCAGTGATACCCGTAAGGGTTTAAAAGTCCTAACCTACAGATCTAAATCCTTTAGTTCTCAAAAAGCCATTTTATAACTTTGTTCTTTTAATCGATAGGCCAGTAGCTAAGTTATAATAAATCCACCTAATTGGTTATAACTTAAATCCTTTTCCCAACTTCGGTCAGATGACGACTCCAAATCTTTTCAAGTTAAAAAAAGAAAGTTTTTCTTTAAACCCTAGTCGAGGATTAGTATTAAACGAGTTGGGTTTAATATTGGTCGGTTTAAAAAAAAATCCTAATTTTATAAAAAGAATCGAAATGGTGAAAAACCAAGCTCAATAGGAAATATGAAGAATAATAAGTATTTGAGTGAAATGACTAAACTATTTACATATTTAGTACTAACTACCTAAATTAGTTATCTATTCATATAAAATCTCCAGTTATGGCTTTTTTATCAATCGCATGTAACTTTTTCATTTTAGTTCCGATTTTTATGAACTTATAGTTGATTTTTATCTTTTTCGAACGTATTTTCACATAACGAGGTATGTTTTAGACATTGTAATCCACATTTTTCATGATAGTTTAAAATATTGCAAATTTCTTTATTTTGACTTAAATATTTATAAATTATTATTTTAAGCTTTTCTTTATAGATTTACGATTTAATTAATTCCTATATTTTATATTTTTGTAATTTTATTATTTTTAAGTCTATTTTATAACAATTTACTTATTATACTTTTTTTAAGGTTAAATATTTGTTTAATTCACTTTTTACTACTTTAGTAATTTCCTAATTAACTAATTATTTTATTATTACTATTAATTATGAATTTAATTATAATTACAAAGTGCTGACGTAGCAGCTCTTTGGTGTTCCATGTGTCATTTTAGGATTTTTTGAGTTTTTCCTATTTTGTATCTTTACTTAATATTTATACATATATATATCTATTATTATAATTTACTAAATGTTATAAATTAATCCATTGTCCTTTTCTAACACTTATGGCATGTATATATATATATATATATATATATATTATCTTACTTTATTTAATAATTTAGTATTTTAATATATTGTACATCTACTATTTAGGTATACACATGTAGTTATAGTATACTATACTACTAATATACATATTTTTATACTTATACTTACACTTATATACTTATGTTTCCTTATCTTATTTATACATATGTACATATGTAACTTTACAATATAAACCTAAATGTACTATATACCATACGTATGTTTGTGTACTACACATATATATTTATACACTATACATATCTATATGAATATATTCAGACACATATACATATGCATATATATATATATATATATATAAATAATGAAAATAAATAAACTTATATACTGTATACCATATGTTTATATATACTTGTATCTACCAAATATATATGTGCATACAGTTGTGTGTGTGTGTATATATATATATATAGACATGGACGCATATATAGGTACATGTACAAGAAAAATAAAATGAATATTATATATATATATATAACTTTAATTACATGTACAAATAACTTATTACAAGGAACAAAAATTATAAATTGAGCTATATTACATACACTCAAAATACATGTAACTTCATAAAATATACTTACATAACAAAAATATATGTATAGTAATAAAAATAAATACATCAAAATATTACTTAACTATTTCTTTTATGTCTTAAAGAGTAGATGAACCAAAAGCTTTTCTTCTTCTTCTTGTAACTTGTTGAGGAAGAGGAAAACAAAATTAAGAAACTAAATGAATGGAAGAAAGAAAAAGAAGGAGGGTCTTCAGTGATGAAAGAAAGAGATAAAAAGTTGTGTGGTTTTCTTTGTGTTGAGTAAGAAAGTGAAGATAAATTGGGTAAATTGCAGTTGACCAAAGGAGAAATTAAAGGGAAAAAATTATAAAAGAAAAAGGCAAAGGAAAGATAAGATCATACATTAAATGTGGATTTGACCCTTAACTTATCTGATTACTTTTGTTTTATCTTCTTAGTTCTCACATGGCTACCACAATCCATTCCAGAAGAGAAAACATAGAGGTGGGAAAAGTAAAGGAAGAAAAGGAAAAAGAAAAAGAAAAGAAGGAAAAAGGAAAAATTAAAAAGTATTAGGTTGACTTTCTATATGTAAAATTATAGAATTAATAATAATTATGAAATAATATTCATAATTTTATAAATTTTGTTAATTAATTTATTACTCATTATGTTTATAAGATTTGGAAGTTATTTCAACTCATTCATTAACAATTTTATGCAATTACGCGTATTAGTCAATAATCGTATTTGATTAGGATTTTAATACATTTATAGTACATTTACACATTTTATAAGTCTAGGGTTATAGTTTTAGGGTTTTTGTCAAGTTCGAACTTAATTTCCAATATTTACGCGTACATAAGGTTTAAGGTTTTTATACACAATTAAGGTTTTGATCAACATTCTAAGGTTTTTCTTACTCATAATATATTCAAATTTATAATCTTAATAAAATTTTTAACTTACTCAACCTTATCAACCCATGAAGTTATATCCAATTTAGGGTTTAAACCAAAACTTTACAGAGTTTACACCCTAAGAGCATTACTAATGAAAGAAGAAGGGGGTAAATTCGGAAGAAAATTGTGAAGCCCTTTGAATTGAGGATGCACTTTTCTAAGTTATAAAAGAATTGTTAATCTTATCCCAGTTTTATTTTGATCATTTTGCTTAAGGACAAACAAAAACTTAAGTATAGGAGAATTTGAGAACACTCATTTAGCATATATATTTTATAGTGATTTTGCATGATTATATCTAGTAATTATGCTAATTATCAATGATATTGAGATTAATTATTTATTATTTCATTTACAGGTGTTTTTTGAAGCTTTCAACAAGTTTTCAGGCAACTTTAGGGATTTTTGAAGCTTTATCAAGGAATTGCATTAATCGAGCTATTCAACAAAGCAAAGTTCAACCAAGAATTGATGTTTAGGGAAGAACACATGAAAGTACATGACCATGTAGCTCTTGTTAAGAATTTTCATTGAAAAATATAAGTTATATGTGAGGAAGAAGAACATGCCCAAAACTACGACTATATTCCTAGGGTGTGTACTTGCCATAATTTGCTAATCTCGTAATTTCCTAAGGCCTCTTTTATAACCTAGAGTCTAAGTCCTATAATATAGAGTCTTAGGTTTAGTATAAAGAGGCAAGCCCCATAGAGAAACATTGTGAGGTAAAGTATAAGGGATCTCTCATGTCTCTTAGCTTCTATTCTATTCATATGCCATAATATAATTATCTTAATGAATCTTGTATTGAATGCTATGACAATGTGATGATTATTCTATTTTTTTTTTTTCAATCTATTACATTATCTTTTGCAATATAATTGCATTGTTTTATATAGTCTTTAGTTCGATATAGCTGGCTATTAAATTAAAATGTTTGAATCAACTATAGAGTCTACGAGATCCTATAATAGATGGATTGTTGCAATTAAAAGTAACTGAATAAACTAAGCTATTAGGTATTCGATATCTTCGAATTAAGGCAACGTAATAAAGGGATTCAAGATCTTAATGCAATCTTAAGGTACTCTTTTACAAAAGCAATTCAAATAGAGTATCTTAGGATTAGGAATTAATTAAGAGATGTGAGTCTAGTTAATTTATCTTAGGAATCTCTATGGTCCAAGAGTACCATTAAGATTGAACATCATAGAGAACTAGGTAGTAAATAATAGATTTACAAAGGTTTATGCTCTCAAAATTTTAATCAATTTTATTGTTTATTTTGTTGTTAATTATTTCATTTGTTTATTGTTATCATTTTGTTATCTTATTATGTTTATTTTGTTATAACTATTTAATTAATTTAATAAGTTAAATAATTAGTAATTTTAGGGATAATTGCTAGTAATCTAGGGTTTCTCAATATTCATGGATCATTGAGGGATCAACAGCTTGGACTTAATCCGTATTCATACTATAACTTGTCTATGTGCACTTGCCCAAGGGTGGTATTTGTCCTCATACCTCCACTAGTAAGTATCACCAACAAGAGTCAGGGCAGAAATGTTAATAAGGATTTTCAACCTGAGGTAAGGAACACTCCCAGCAATATAATAAGGATATCATCTGACCTTATTAGCTTAAGATCCGACTACCATTTAGTACCCTTGAGGTAACCCTAGAGATTGGTTTGAATAGCTAAGTTGGTTTGAATAGCCAAGAAGCTCAGCCTTGGCAGGAAGTAGAAAAGGAGTTCAAAACAACTTGAAAGTAGGTTAAGAAAGTGGACAAGAGCTTAATACAACTGCCAAATGTTCAAATTTGAACATAAGCACAAACAATTAGGGACCATTATTCGAATAACTGCCCACTCCTTATCTAAAATTAGCCCCATGTTTCTATAAATGAAGAAGTAGTCCACAGGATGAAGGATCAAGCTATGTGGCAAACAAGTATACTATAATTCCCAAGAGCAGTTACCAATCAACTCCAATAAATAGAGCTCGACTACCAACAGGGAATCTTCTTGGAAAACACTAGTCACTTTCTCCTTACTTTTAACCTCCTTAACTTTCTATAACCTAAGATCTTACATAGGTATTGAAATGGTCAAGCCAGAGTAGTCCAGTACCTCCCTTAGCCTAATTTATTTCTTCTTGCAAGCCTTACACTAACTTAACAAATAGCTCTCTAATATACTCAAGACTGATTGTTAACATTAAGAATAATTAAGGTTATCATATCTTTAGCCATTCTTAAAGGAACATTAGTTATCTTCAATCATAAAATCAAGTAATC
Source organism: Lumnitzera littorea (assembly GCA_024138015.1). Taxonomy (NCBI): domain Eukaryota; kingdom Viridiplantae; phylum Streptophyta; class Magnoliopsida; order Myrtales; family Combretaceae; genus Lumnitzera; species Lumnitzera littorea. Next base: position 62,928,948 of record JAMXBB010000008.1, read on the forward strand.
TTTAATTAACTTTGGCTATCCTTTATTAGCTAATAAAAAGGTTATTCTTTTTACTAACTAAATGTATCCTTAGTCATTCTTGATAAGGTTCTTCCACAAGAATAACCAAAGTTATCTTAAGAAGAATAACTAAAGTTTTCCTACAAGAACCTTAGTATCCTTAATAACCTAAGGAGTAACTAATAATTATTAACCTTATTACTTGATTTACGATTGAGGATACTCAAAGTTCCTAATCTAAAAATAACTAAGACTCCTAAATAACCAAAGCTTCTATTAAGAACCTAAGTTATTCTTAATCTAAGCTTTGGGCATTTAGGAGTCTTAGTTATTCGACAAAAACCTTAGTTATTATTAAATAACCTAGGATTGCTTAGTTATCCTAAAAGTAACTAATCTATGGATAACCTAAGTTAGGTTAGTTAACAACTAAGGTTAACTAAGATTTCTAATCTTAGGTTATTATGGAATAAGAATAGCTAAGATTCACAAAATTGAGGACATCTAAGAACAACAAAGAATAACTAAGACTCTTGAATGCAAAGCTTAGAATAATGTTATCCTTAATATAGGGATAACTGAGACTAAGGATAACCTTAGGGACTAAGGAGTAACCTAAGTTATTAAAATAACCTTAGTTATTCCTTAAATGTCTTTAATAACCTTAGTTAGTTAAAGGTTAACTAAGACTCCAAGAGTCTTGGTTATTCTAAGGTTCTTCTTAGACAACATTAGGTTATTTTACAAGAATCTTATTTTTTCTTAATATAATCTTTGGGTATCTAGGAGTTTTAGTTAACCTTAAATTAGGAACTTTGACTATCCTTAATAACTAAAGATAAGAAGGTTTGTCCATGAGAACCTTAGTGATTGTTAATCTAAGCTTTAGTGATTTAGGAGTTTTAGTCATCCTTTGATTAGGAACTTTGATTATCCTTAATTGTAAAATCAAGTAATCTTTTTATTTAGGAACTCAGGTTATTCTATAAGAACTTTAGTTATTCTTGATACCCTTAGTTATTTTGAATAGCAAGTAAAAATTACTTGAAGAGAACTAAGGTTAACTAAGGATAACTAACCTTAATTATAGGATAACTAAGAATAACCAAATAACCTTAGTTATTTTTAGTCCTTAGATTATGTTATTCTTGGGAAACAATGGACGTCCTCAATTATTCTTGACAAAAGTTTTGGCTATCGTCAATTGTGAAATTAAGTAATCCTTCTATTTAAAGGTAATTTCACAAGAACCTTAGTTATTCTTAATCTAAGCTTTGTATATCTAACAGTCTTAACTATCTTTAGATTAAAACTTTAGTTACCCTCAATTGTGAAAATAAGTAATCTTTCTATTCAGGAACTTAGGTAATTTTAAAAGAATTTTAGTTATTCTTAGATTATGATTCATTAGACTCCTAGATAACCTTAATTTCTAATAACTTAGGTTCTTAGTTCTTATTGAGGATATCCTTAATTATTCATAAGTCTTAACTAAGGTTCTTGTGGAATAGTTAAGGTTAGATTAACTAAGGATAACCAAGTAATCCTTAGTTATTCTTGAATAACTTAAGCTTTGGTTATTTAAGATAACTTAGATTATTCTTATTATATTATCTAAGAACTTGTACTCTTAATCTAAGTATAACTTAAAAACCTTAGTAAGAATAACCTTAGTCATCCTTAGATTAGATATCTTTAGTTATTCTTAGTTATTATTTTAATAACTTAGGTTATTATGGAATAACCTAAATTTGTAAACAAAAGGATTACTTGATTTCACGATTAAGAACAGCCAAAATTCTTAAGAACTTATGGAATAACTTCAAAATAACTATAAGTAATCCTTATTAACTAAGGTTATTATTAACTAAAGTTACCCCATAGGTAACTTAGATTAACTAATGATAGAATGACTAAATAGCCAATTGAAGATATCTTTAGATTAGGAACTTAGGCCATTGCATACATTCCTAATGTTAGTTATTCTTATTATTCTTGATAGGATTATCCTTAATTACTAAAGTACTATTCAATCTTAGATAAGGAACTAACCTAAGCTCCTAATCTTAGTCATTCTAGATTTTAAAGCTTCTATTAAGAATAACTAAGGTTCTTAGTTATCCTAAAACTCTTAAATAGCTAAAGTTCCTAATCTATATTCCTAATATTAGGAAGAACTAAGAATAACCTTATTTAACCTTAGTTATCCTCAAATCAGGAATGACATTCTATCAAGAATAACTAAGACTCCTAAATAGCCAAAGCTAAAGTTTTCCTTCGTTATTCTTGATAACCTTAGTTATCCTAATCCTTAGTAACGTAAGTTAAATCCTAATCCTTAGTAACCTTTGTTAAATAATTAAGTTATCATTAACTAAGGTTCCTATAGATTCTTAGTTAATCTTAGGTTATTTAGGAACTTAAGTTGTTGCACAAGAACCTAATATTCAGGTTATACTTCAGGGAACATAAGGTTATTAGATAACTTAAGTTTCTTAGAATAACTAAAGATTAAATAACTAAGGTTCATGCTCAACTTTGGTTATCCTTAGTTAACCAAGGATAACAGAAGGTTAGCTAATTCCTATTAGGATAACTAAGTTACCCTTCATTCTATTAAGAATAACATAGGACAACCTTAGAATAACTAATTATCCTTAATTAACCTTCTCTTTAGTTAATCTTATTCTTAGGTTCCTGTAGAATAACATAAGTTCTTAAATAATCTAGGTCATTCTAAATCTAAGCTTGGTTCCAATGTTCTTATTGATAGCGGAAGCTTCTATCAAGAATAATTAAGATTCTTGTGGAATAAGCTAAGTTATCAATAATTATCCAAAAAAGAATTAAAGTTCTCAAGGAATAACCAATTTGCCAAACAGAAGGATTATTTAGTTTCACAAGATTATTAGTTATCATCAATTATTCTTAATTAACCTAAATAACCAAAGTTTCTATTTAGAATAACTAAGGTTCTAATGGAATAATCTAAGTTCCAAAAAATAAAGATTATTTGATTTCACGATTGAGAATAGCCAAAGTTCCTAATCTAAGGAGTCTTAAAAACTTGTCGAATAACCTTAGTTTCTAAAAAGAAGGATTACCGGATTTCATGATTAAGGATAGTCAAAGTCTTAATCTAAAGATAACTAAGATTCTTAAATAGCCAAAGCTTCTATAAAAAATAATTAAGATCTTATAAAGTAACTTAAGTTCCTAAATAGAAGTATTACTTGGTTTCATGATTGAAGATAGCCAAAGTTCCTTAACTAAGGTCAACTAAGACTTAAATATCCAAAGCTTAGATTATGAATAACTAAGGATCTTATGGAATAACCTAAGTTTCTAAAGAGAGGGATTACTTGATTTCATGATCAAGGTTTAGCTAAAGTTCCAAATTTAAGAATGATTAAGACTTCCAAATGGCAAAAGCTTATATCAATTATATCAAGAATAAATAAAGTTCTTATAGAATAACTAAGGTTATTACCTACACTTACCTAAGGAACTAAGTTTATCCTTAGTTAAACTAATCTTAGCTTTTCCATAAGAACCTCGACTAAGACTCCTAGATAATTAAGGATGTCCTTAATAGGAAATAAAAACCTAAGTTATTAGAAATTAAAGTTATCCAAGAATCTAAGGAATCATAATATAAGAATAACTTAATAACCTTAGTAAGAATAACCTTAGTTATCCTTAGATTAGATATTTTTAGTTATTCTTAGTTATTATTTTAATAATTAAGGTTCTTGTGAAATAACCTAGGTTCTTAAACAGAATAATTATTTGGTTTTATGATTGAAGATAGCCAAAGTTTCTAGTTAATATAATAAGAATAACTTAAGATATCCTAAATAACCAAAGCTTAAGTTATATAAGAATAACTAAGGATTACTTGGTTATCCTTAGAAAACTAAGCTCCTAAGGTTAGATATCCTAAGAATAACCTTAACCAAACCTTACTTGTGGAACCTTAGTTATCCTTAACCCAAGTTTTAAGTATCCAAGAGTCTTATATTACCTTAAATAAGGAATATTGGTTATCCTCAATCATGAAACCAAATAATCCTTCTATGGTGGTAGCACGAGTGTTAAGTTATTGCGTAACCGTAGTTCTCTACTAATTCGAATTTTTGCATTAAATTTTTAAATTTTCTTATTATTTTCCTTAATTTTTAGAAATTCCATATTTTGTTCCAAAGTTTTCCTAAGCTCTCAATCCCTCCAAAGAGTGTAAAGTATGTAGGTTTTATGTTTATAGAATGGGTGGTGTGGGGGACAAACTTGTTATGTGGTAAGTGGATTGAAGAAAACCATGTTCTCACAGTGTAGGCAACCCTCATTTTTTACCCAAGACCATGTGCCATCCTTAGTTTTCTTTGATACAAAACCACTTACTACCTTTGGTTTAGGAAAATAACCTATAAATATTTTATTCTACTTATCTCCTTCATTATTATAAGTTATTCCTTATCAATACAAGCTTCTACGAGGTGCTAACTAAGTTTCTACAAGGGTTTACTACTAAATCATACTCATTCCTTTTCATATGCATTTAACATTATTTTTATTATCCTACTTATATTTTCCAAGGATATATTCTCTCTTAAATAATTTTTCATGTCTAGCCTTTGACTTTTTATTTAAACCCAATTTTTGATTTTGGTTAACCCAATACCTTTCTTTTTTTAAATAAATTCTCATATAAAAATTATTTTTAATGATCCGATTTCATGGATAACTTCTTCTAAATTTTACAACCTAGTCATAAATTGTCACTTAGTTTAGTCAATATTGATGGATGCCCTTTTATAAGGGCTTTAGAACTTAGGGGTTATCATATAGGTGCAATAATGGAACCGAAACCTTTGATAAAGCGATGCTAAAAGGAAGCTAGTCTATGGAAGCTCCTCACTTTAGCATATGTAGATGGGGTCAACCTTTAACAATAGCTCAAATCTTCTTAGTATCAACACATATGACTCCTTCACTCATAACATATCCGAGGAAGACCACTTCTTTTTGATAGAAACAACACTTCTTCAAGTTTTTAAAGAGCCTTTCAACTCAAAGTTCATTAAATACAGCTGGAGATGGTCAGCATGACTTAGCAAGTTAGTACTATACATAAGGATGCCATCAAAGTATACCATAACACACTTTCCAATTAGATTTCTGAGTACATGATTCATCAACCTCATGAAAGTGCTCAAGGTGTTTTATAAGTTGAAGGACCTCATCATGTCGAGTCTTAAAGGTAGTTTTCCATTCATCTGCTTGCCTCATACGAATCTGATGATAACTAGACTTTAGGTTGATCTTACTAAAGATTCTAGCTGCATTCAATTCGTATAGCATGTCATCCAATCTTGAAATAGGGTATTTGTATTTGATTGTTATCTTGTTCATAGCTCTGCTATCTACACACGTATACCGAGTACCATCCTTCTTTGACACAAGCAATGTTGGCTCAGCACAAGCAACATAAGCACAACACAAGGGCAGAGGATTTCTCTCGCATATCCTTTCTCCAACAATTCATTGACTTGCCTTTAAAGTTCAGTAGGTTGCTCAAGATTCATCCGATAAACAGGCTTGTCTGGCACAGCAACACTAGGTATCAAGTTAACGAAATGCTCAAGTCCTCGAAAAGGGGGTAGTCCTTCGGGCAACTGCTCAAAGAACAGATTAGCATACTCATTCAATAGTTCTTGGCCCTCCGTAGGTAATACAAATTGCTCTTTCCATTCTAATAACCTTATAATCAACAAAAAGGTTGGTACATCGGATTTAATGGCCTCTCAGAGCTCGAATTGGCTTAAAACCAATGTCTTCTTTGATCCTCAGGCTAATTTGTCTTGTAATTTACTTACTTGGCTAAGGTCATGAGGTTTAAGGTAATCTTCCTCTCTTCTTTCTCAAATGTGTATGTATTATTGAACCCATCATGTATAACTCTTTGATCAAATAGCTACGATTAGCTTAACAACACATGTGATGTGCGCATGGGCAGTACATCTGTAATACCCTAGAACCCAAGGACGCCACAACCTACTACGTATCTTTGCCATTTAAGAGCACATTAATACTCTAAAATCAACTACATTTTCTAAAATCACTTATAATAACTCCTTATCAAGTATAAAATAACAATTCTTCAAATACATCAATTCGAGTGACCCACAAGCAAGTCACTTCAGCTACAAACATATTAAATAATTAGATCTTAATCCTTTACAACATACAAAACTAACCACTTCTGTTTTTCAACTAATGATATCAATTTCTATACTTGTTGTAATTTTATTGAATTCACCTACAACTATAAAAATAGGAAGATAAGCCGAAGCTTAGTATGGGTGCACAGACATACACAGATGCTAAGGCCAAAACATATACACACATATAATCTAATTGTAATAATATATAAGCAAACAATAGTTTAATTATCTTTAATTTAGGCCAAAAATCACGAAAGGAGTACTCATGACCCTATCACACCATAATCTTGGTCCACATATATAGGTAGATATAAATATAAATTTTCCTTTAAATCCTCTACGTCTAGAGTCCAGAGTCCAGAGTCTAGCAACCTAATATTTAAGCTGCATGATCTCATATACGGGTCGACTAAAAAAATCTCACATATGATCAATGGTTGCTCATTTAAGGAACTGCCACTGCAGACACCTAAAGTGAACGAATCAAGCAAAACCAGTAGTCAAGGTTAATTAAGCCATATATGAATAAGTCCAATTATATTCTAAGTCCCAACAAACATAAGCAACGATGAAGCACCATGTACCTGAGATTGCTCCATAGTAACTAACAAAAACTCCAAACGTACAAGTCTTGAATCAAACAACTCAAACCTTAATAAAGAAGGAACCTGATAACTAGTACAAATCTATTTGAAATTAGGAATAAGTATATATCAACCTTTACATGATTGTTAACTAAGTCATTATCCAGCTTTTATTTGTAGATCATTTACTAACTTACTATTTGTTACTATAGTTAAATTATTAATTTAATGCATTTCTTAAAGCCCACAATTAACTTTTGCTCAAAACATTAGCCACTTTACATATTATAGCAAAATGACCACAAGCCAAAATGGATTTAGGATAAATTAATATCATGGCATTGCTTTCATATTTCTCATGATTAAAATCATTTCTCAACCCAACATTATCAAAAAAATATAGTAAACGTAGTTATTAAATTATATTGAATTGTTTGTATCACACTTATCAAAAAATAACATAATATTTTTAATATAGTGGCATACGAATTTAATTTTCAATGTTACAGACCTTAACTATTAAACTTTGTTGGAAAACCTCTATTAACATTGATGATAAAACATTACAGTATTATGCTATGTATTGGAGTATAGAATATTTCGACCCAAAAGAAGTAATTATTATCAACTATCAATGCGTATATCTTTGCTAACGAATATTCTACCTACAGTATCTATAATAATAGTCGAATATACACTTAGTTTAATATAATATTTCATACCAATATCAGTTGAATGCTTTATACGAATGAAGCATAGCATAAGGTACATATAATATATTGCAGAAATGAATTTTGGTAGAGACAAAGCTTGCACTTACGAAGTATTGGAAGAAATGAAACTAAGACGTTATGATCCGCCAGGAAGATCGAAGATGGTGCGACACTTCCAAATCGGAGAAGTTATCGAACAACAAAAAAAATGTTGATCAAACAAAACACATTAAGACTGGAATTTGATGGAAAGAGTATAGAGCACCGCTGCCGTTAAAGAAGCACACTCCAGCGGCATGAAACTTAGAAAGTCTCTGTTCAAAATGGAACTCGTCATCGGAAAAGAAATATCAGCATTGTACCGAGACCAACTACGGTACAGGTTCGAATAAACGAAGAAATATAAGACTCACCGGTAGTGAAAAGAGCATGTACGATACCATGGATGTCTGGAAACAGCTCCATTGAAGCCTGACACGAGCTGGATTTAATGGTTCAGGAAGCAAGAAAGCTCCGCAACGAAGACAAAAGCTGAGCTGACATTAAGAGTAAGAGCAAAAGAGGAAGATGGTGAAGGGGGATTAGCTTGCGAGGAATCGGGGAGAGAGAGACGGTGAGGAAGGGGGGGGGTCTGAGAGAAGGGAGGGACAGTGAGGGACACGGCCTGGGGTCGATAGAGAAGGGCGTGAGAAAGTTGGGGTGGGGTCCGAGAGAATGAGAGGGTAAGGAAGAGAATTCGAAGATAGGGAAGAAATTCGAGAAAGAATAGGAATGAGAATGAGGGGTGTGTGGTCTGGTAGAAAAAAAGAACGAGGGGGCGACAGAGAAAAGAAAAGAAAAGGGAAGGCGAAGGGAAATAGAGGGAGAGTGACGGTGGGGAATGAATTCGAGAGAGTGTGAGGGACGGTGAGGATGAATTCGAGAGAGAGAGAGGACGAGGGAGGGGGTGTGGGGTCCCGTAAGCAATCATTAGGGAGGGGGAGGGGGAGTGGAAGTGGGAGTGGGCTCGAGAGAGTGAGAATTAGGGCAAAGGTTTTAGGGTGGGGTTTAGGTGGTGAACATTAACATTCTAAAATTTTGGGTAGGAAAAAAAAAATATAAATAAAATAAAAAAAATAGAAGGGTAAAGGATAATATGCAAATAGAAAAAGGTTTAAAATATAAGAAGAGATAGTGTGAGTATAAAATTATATATATATATATATTATATTTGTAAAATGAAATTATCCTATATCATGATTATACATAATAAGGGTTAATTAAAATCATTATCATGATACTTGATTTAAGTATTTAAAAGAGAGAAATTTAAATAAACTTAAAATTACTCTAACACTTATAAGTTGAAAAATTTTTCTTTATTAGCAATACATGTTATAACAATATAATCTAAATAAATTTTATTACTTAGCTATTATTTTTAGTTTGATTGAGGTGTTTCAACATCACAACGAATTTCATCAGAGTAGTTCTCAATTGAGATTGGCAGCAACACTTGCTAAGTGACATGTACTACTTCCTTCTTATTTAGTCAATATAGCTTGTGTGACATTGGATATGATAAAGTTGGTAACTTAAGCTTCTAAACCAAGTTAGCAAATGATACATTAGTATAACTCCTACTATTCAGTATGAGCACACACACTTGTTTGTTCACATTGCAGGTGATGTGAAACAGGTTCTCTCATTGCTCCTCCTCAATAGAGGGTTCAATGCTCAAAGTCCTTCAAATAACTAAAGTTAGCTTGTCTAGGTCGTTGGTGTATACATTCTCTTCAACAAGCTCTTTGCCACACACCTTGACTTCTTCCCTTAGTTCAAGCTTCTCTTCAAGCTCTTTGTTAGTACTATCTATTTCAATGGTCAAGGCTTCACCTTTGATGACCATAGTACATTAGTTGGGGCATTAAGTGGCTATATGATCAAAATCCTGATACTTGAAACATTTGATCTAGCTCATTTTCTGTAAATCCTAGAAAATCAATAGTCTGAACCTTAATTTAAGTTCAAGTGTTATAAACTGTATCATGAGTCGATAAGGTTGATAACAATAAAAGTTTATAAAATTTAATAAATCGAATATAACACCGATAATGAAAACCTTAAAAATTAATCGAAACCCTAAATCGCATACCCAAACCCTAAATTCGATTTATGCACAATTACCCAAACTTGATTGAAACTCTAAAACTATAACTTTAAGCTTATAAAATAATTAATTATCACTTAATAGTGATATAATTGTAGCCGATTGCAATTATCGACTAAATCGCATAATCGCGTAAAACTTTTAATGAAATCGTTAAAATAACTTGTAAAAATTATAATTGTAACGAATACCAATTAAATTGATAAATTTTCATAAAATTCCAAAATTAATTTATAATTATTATTTTTATGATTTTTATATTTAAAAAATTTACATATATATTTTTTTATTATTTCCTATTTCTTTCTTTTTCCTTCCTTTTTCTTCTTCTATTTTTTTTTCCTTCTCACACATGATTTGCAGCTGCAAAAATTAGCAGCCCATGTGCATAAATAAATGTACATATGTCACAAAATTAAGAGATAAGGACAAGATAATTAAAGAATGTATCTTATCCAATTTAATGAAGAGATTATGTTAGATTATTTTTCTTTTTTTTTTTAATTGTTTCCTTAAATCCTAATTGCTGATCATCACGCCTAAAAGGAAATCTGGAAAAAAAAATATATAAACAAAAACCGAACACAAAAGAAGAAGGAAAAGCAAGCAAAACAAAAGGAAAACTAAAAACAAGAAGAAAATTTAGAAGAAGGAGGAGGAGGAGGAGGAAAAGAAGAAGAAAATTTGGAATACTACCAATAAATTTAGGTAAGTATATTTTATTTACTTATACATATGTATATTAAATAGTATGTGCATGTATATACTAATTATCATATTACATATACATGTATGTATGCATAAGTAGATAAACAAATACATATGTATCCCTTATATGTGTATAAAAAATATGTATGTAGATATGTATATATATATATATATATATATATACTATTATGTAAAATATATGGTATATGTATATACATGTATGTATAAATAAGAATACATATAATAAGTATTTAGAAATTTCACTATTAGATATATATATGCATGTACACGAAAGAGAAAAAAAACAATAATAAAATAAAATAAATATATATATGTATATATAAATAAGAGTACATATAGTATGTATTTAGTATTTTCACAAATTAAACATAGATATATATATATATATATATATATATACACACACACACACATGAATATGAATATTTATGTATATATGTATATAATCTTTATTTTCATATATATATATATATACCTGTGCTTCATATTCATGTACACATGCAAGTTATTATTTTTCTTATATGTATATATATATATATATATATATAGATATATGTGGTGTGAATATGTGCATATATATATAAACATAGTCTTTAATATATATGTGTACAAGTGTAATTGTCATGACTCTTGGGGGCTAGTCGTGGCAATCACCATATACCGTACAAAGAATTGTAGATTGAATTCCTTTACAATCGACAACACTTTATACGATACACAAGACTACACTACAACTAACAACCAAGAGTTATGCAAGCATAAGTAATATCATTTTATGATAATAATAAGATATAGAAATATAAAATATAATCTATTTATATAAGAATTTATAAATAAAAGGTCTTTAAAACTTCTTAACTCAAACTAATATCAGTTTATCACATATTCAGATCTATAATTTAGATAAACTATCATGTAAACACTCTAAACACGTCCTACTCCCACATCGACCCCTTGATGAACAACTAACCTTGGGCATGCGGCAGCCCGACTCCACGAACAACTCAATCAACGAAAGAAAACTACAAGGGTATAAGCTAATTAGCTTAGTGAGATAATCCCCTCAACCATACAGCAATCAAGTTATACAATAATTAAGTTCAATCAAATGAATACATGTCAATCAGTATGCCAAACAAATACATGCAAGGGATCAAGCATTGCATGCAACTCAAATTTAATGCCCTCCGAAGTCAAGGTTGGAGATACATCGGCACAATCAGATCTAGGTATCATATTAGAACTTATCTCATAACGAAACTTTACGTTTCATTTTTAAAATGTAATGGTATATACATTATCAGTTTTATCAAAAATGAGTTCTACATATGATTGTTAGTAGGTTTATACAGCCCTCGCTCACTCCTAAACAGAGGCCTCCAAACTCGACCCTTAGCTAAGCGGTTGGCGCCTCCAACGCCTAGTAATCCCGCAGGCCAGGATAAGGTCATATTGCACGTGTGCACTGTACGAAACCTATAACAATCAAATAATCAACCCACGTATGGCCTCTCATTACCTCCGTATAATATGACGATCGAAAATAGTTATGCGGTTTATGATTATGTGTGTTTCAAGTTAACTTTTTCTAATCGAGTAAAATTAAGTCTTATTATTCAGTGATTAATTAAGGTCACAAACAATCAGTTGCTAGTGATATTATATCCAAATAGTAAGATTTCCAAATATTTACTATATATTCTTATTTATACATACATATATATATACATATATCGTATATTCTACCTAATAGTATATATATATACATGTCTACATACATATCTTTATACATATATAAGAGATACATATATATTTGGTTATCTAATTATGCATACATACATGTATATGTAATGAAACATTTAGTAAAATACAACAAAAATACTTAGTATATACATGTATATACCATATAATATACATATATACAACTAAAATAATTATACTTACCTCAATATGTTTAATTTTCTTCTTCTTTTCCTCCTCCTCCTCCTCCTTCTTCTTCTTCTTCTTCTTCTTCTTCTTCTTCTTCTTATTATTATTCTTCTTAGTTTTCTTTTTGTTTTGTTTTCTTTCCCTTTTTATTTTGTGTTCGGTTTGGTTTTTAAATTTTTTCTTCCAAATTTTCTTTTTCTTTTAATTCCAACATGTGCAACAATTTAAGGATACAAATAATTAAAAAAAAAATAAGCTAACCTAATCTCTTCATTTATGAAGATAAGACAATGTAATCATATCTAATTTTTCTTCTTTCTAAATCCAACACTTGGAGCTTGATTTTTCTCATGTGGGCTAATAATAAATTCTGCTGGAGTTCAATGTGAGCAATAAGAAAATTAGGAGAAGAAAGAAAAGAGAAAAAGAAAGAAAGAAAAAGGAAGAAAATATAAATTAAAAATAAATATATGTAACATTTCTAAACATAAAAATCATAAAAATAATCATCATAAATTAATTTTGAAATTTTGTGAAAATTTATCAATCTAATTAGTACTTATTACAATTATAATTTTTACAAGTTATTTTAACGATTTCGTTAAAAATTTTATGCGATTATGCGATTTAGTTGATAATTGCAATTGCCTATAATTATATCACTATTGAGTGATATTTATTTATTTTATAGGATTAAAGTTATAGTTTTAGATTTTGGATTAAGTTCAGGTTCAATTTCAAGTAATTGTATATAAATCGGGTTTAGGGTTTCGGTACTCAATTTAGGGTTTCGATCAATTTAGGGTTTCGATCAATTTCTAGGTTTTTTATTATCGGTGTTATATTTGATTTATTAAATTTCATAATCTTTCATTATACTAGTCTTATCAACTCACGATATAGTTTAGGACACTTGGACTTAAATTAGGGTTCAGACTACCGATTTTATAGGGTTGACAGTAATAATAGGTATATGTATGTATATTTATATCTAGTATTTTCATATTACAGGAAATTTTGTATATATAGTTATACAAGTATTTATATATATATGTATATAGTAGAATATTAGAAAATAATAAATTATAAAAATAATAATAATAATAATTTAATAAGTCTAAAATCTAAAAAATAGGTAAAAATAAGTCACTAAGGTAAAATAAGCTTAAACTAATAAAACTATCAATTATATGATTTAAATAATTATTAAATCATAAATATATTAAGAAAAAGCTAAAATTTATATTTTATAACTTTTTAAATTAAAAGAATAAATTTTGTGATATTTTTATATCACAATTCAATTTGTGAGTTATAACGTTCAAAACAGACCTTGCTACGAGAAAATACACTCAAAAACGATCAAAATGGCCTATAAGCTCATAACAATCTGAGTTAAAATGAAAAAGTTATACGCGATTTGATAAAAAGCTTGAATCAACAATTTCGCATAACCAAGTGAAGTAAACCCTACAAATTACGATACTAGTTTAGCTTTAAATTCCTAAACACTCAATTTTCTATATTTCTTATTCTCAGGTGATCTTGATCTTAACCTTGACCTTGAGCTACCTTTAGATTATTACGACCCTTGAGTCAACTATGGTTGAATGAGTTTTTCCTAATGATCCCATACTTGCTTGTATTTGTAATTAGTGAATATAAATTATGATTAATTATTGAATATTGTATGGGGTTATGTCATGCTTGTGTATGATAATTGTTTATTAACGGTGAATTTACTTTAAATTACAATAATGTATTGATTATTGCATGGTAGATTCACTACGAACTGATTGTTTGTGACCTTAATTAATCACTGAATAATAAGACCTAATTTTACTCGACTAAAAAAAGTTAACTTGAAACACATATAATCATACATCACATAACTATTTCTGACCGTCAAATTACACGGAGGTAGTGAGAGGCCATACGTGGGTTAATTATTTGATTATTATAGATTTTGTATAGAACACACATGCAATATGACCTTACCTTAGCTTGCAGGATTACTAAGCGTTAAAGGTGGCAACCGCCTGGCTAAGGATCAAGTTCAGAGGCCTCCGTTTAGGAGTGAGTGAGGGCTGCGTGAACCTACTCGCAATCATATGTAGAACTTGTTTTTGATAAAGCTGAGAATGGATATACCATTACATTTTAAATATGAAATGCAGAGTTTCGTTATGAAATAAGTTCTAGTATGATACCCGGATCTGACTAGGCGAACCCTAACTTCGGAGGGTGTTAAATCTAAGTTGTATGCAGTACTTGGTCACCTGCATATAATTGTTTGGTATACTGATTGACATACATTCATTTGATTGAATTTAATTTAATATATAACATGATTATGGTATGGTTGAGGGGATTATTTCACTAAGCTAGTTAGCTTATACCCTTGTTTCCTTTCGTAGGCTGAGTTGTTAGTAGAGTTAGGCCACCGCATGCTTGAGGTTAGTTATTCATCAAGGAGTCGATGTGGGAGCAAGATGTGATCAGAGTGTACTCATAATAGTTTATTTAGATTATAGATCTAATTATGTAATAAAATGATACTAGTTTGAGTTAAAAAGTGCTTTAGACTTCTTATCTATAAATTATTATATAAATAGATTGTGTTTTATATTTCCTTAATTTGTTATTAATATCATGATATGATATTGCTTATAATTGCGTAACCCTTGGTTGTTAGTTGTAGTTGTAGCCTTGTGTATTGTATAAAAGGTCATCGATTGTAAGGGAATTCAATCTATAGTCCTTTGTACGGTATACGACGACTCCCACGACTAGCTCCTTCGAATCGTGACATCTTCTGTCCTAATTCTTGCCCTTTCTCATAAGTTCTCTTTGTCACTTCTTGGTCGACAATGAGGTTCTTTTGTTCAATCATCATCTTAGTCCTCCTACTAAGCTTAGTATTATATTTAGGTCTATTGCCACCATAAGCAAGTCAGCTTCTTTAAACAGGTCAGCTCAATCGAAGTCAGGTCGACCTATTTCTCCTTTGTCCATCCACATGCTAAATAATCCTTATAGCTTTATCCAGAGTGACAAACTGTTGCAACTTCACTACATCCTTAATATCTGTCCTCAAACTAGTTAAGAATCTAGATATTGTTTAGAATGGAGGTTGATTAACTTCACATCTGATCATAAGTTTCTAAAACTTTCACACATATTCATCAACAATACAATTTCCTTGCCTTAGTTCTGAGAGCTAAACAAAAGCTTCTTGTAAGTAAGTGTCGAGCACAAATCTAGCCCTAAGGATTCATTTCATTTAGGGCTAAGTACTAACCTCTTTATATCCGTCTCACCTTCCCATAGCTTAAAAATTTCTCTACCACATTGCAATATAGTCTGAGAATTTGATAGCAGTGGTTCATACTTTATCATAGCTCAGGAGATGTTGATCAACATCTCCTGAGCTATTGAAGTTTAGCACTTGGAGTTTTACATGGTCAATAGCTTATAGTGCACAAGCTTTATCCTCAACTTCATGATGCTCATCTCTTTCCACCTTACCTACTTCACCTAAATCTATTCTTCTTTGCACATGTCCTTCTACTCCTCTACTTCAGTCTTGCTGAGCTAAGAGTTGTCCTCACACAGGCGGGCACCTTAGGTAACTCCTTCAACTTCAGGAGCGGCTTAAGGAATATTTTGAATGATCTCAACTGATCGAGAGGCCAGTACATGTATAGCTCGAGTCAAATTTGCTATCAAGGTAGAAATTTCGTTAAATCATCCGTCAAAGCTTCTAAGGGTGTTTTGTCGACTACGGTGAACAACACCACTATTATCATCTCCAATACCAGCGTTAACACTAGAGTTAGTCATTCTTTACTCAGTCTTGTGTTCTTAGTAACGAGTAATACTTGTATCACCCAGTAACAATACACAATTGCTTCCAATCTATCAACCTACTAACTTCATAGAAACTAAACCCACAATTCAACTAAGTCTTACTACAAAAATCCGACACTACCGCTAACTTCATCAAACCTAACATAGAAACATTTAGTATTATTTGCTCTATTTTCTACAGTTTAAAACAAAGTATAATAGAATATTATGCAACAACTACCACAATGAAGCAAAAACACCACTTCCACTATGCACTCAAACACTAATAGTTAACTCTTACACAACCTTAATAGCTACTTCACTACTTAGCACACTTGGACATAAATGGCAACCACCACAACAAAATAATAACTCTATACTATAGTAACTTACTTAATGAGAACTTCTGCTCTAATACCAAGATGATATGTTATACTAAAGACAAATGAGGATGGCCATATTTGGGGGGATAAGTCTAAGCTTACAGAAAGCTTAAAATGAAGGGTGACATGCATAAAAACAAGCAAAACCTACAATCATCTCCAAGGATATAACTTACTAAGGAACCATTAAAGACTCTTAAACTAGCTCGATATGACACGCAAGTAGTTTATAAAGGGTAATCATCACTTAACTTTACTCAAGGTTTAGGATAAGAGTAAGCAAGTAAGTAAGAAAAATGCCCATGACAAGAAAACTTAGTATGTTTGATAATATCAAGATGATAATGATCACAGCTACATATTATAAGGGTATTTATACCTGAAATTGTAAGGCAAACTACTAAAAATAGAAAAGACAAAAGGGGCTATTGTCCTAAATAAGCAACGTACAAGGAATGTTAAAAGGGTAAAATCATAAATTAGAAAATAAAAGCTTCATGCAGTACATTCCTTTATATGAGAGGCTTGAACACGTAGCTAGTAGATAGTAGTAAGCTTTTAGTAGAAACAATAAAAAAAAAAAGGTACGGTTAGGCTATTCGATACAGAGCTAAGCTACAAATTCTTCGAAAGTGAATTCAACTTGGACATGCTTTAAGCAACTTGGAAC
The DNA here is from genome assembly GCA_024138015.1 of Lumnitzera littorea. Classification (NCBI taxonomy): domain Eukaryota; kingdom Viridiplantae; phylum Streptophyta; class Magnoliopsida; order Myrtales; family Combretaceae; genus Lumnitzera; species Lumnitzera littorea. The sequence continues at coordinate 62,946,178 of JAMXBB010000008.1, forward strand.
AAGGTTGATCGACTTGGTGGGTAAGTGAGCTGAGTTGTTTGTTAAGTGCTCCTTAAGTTGACATTTAGAGACAATTGACAAGCACGAAAGAGCATGACTTAGAAGTGGCAACAGACTAGTAGATAGAAGTAGCTTGGATTCTTCAAACATAGGATGGGAAAGGAGAATGCGCTTCACTAAGCTGTCGAGTCCTCAAACTCGAGCTTAGGTCAGGGGTCCTGTAGCTCGATTCCTATCATTCATTAGTTATTAGAAACTATGGTTATTCAAGAGTCTAAGGAATCTTAATCTAAGAATACTAAGGCTCTTCGAATATCGTAAGTTCCTAAATATAAGAATTACTTGATTTCACGATTAAAGATAGCTAAAGTTCTTAATCTAAGAATAACTATAACTCTAGGAAACTTAAATCTTATATTAAGAATAACCAGGGTTCTTATGGAATAACCTAAGTTCTTAAATAGAAAGATTACTTAGTTTTATGATTGATGATAACCAAAGCTTCTATCAATAATGACTAAAGATAGCTAAAGTTTCACAAGAATAACATAATCTAAGATTAACTAAGAATAACTGAGTCTTATGAATAAGGTTAGTTACCCTTAGATTATGTTATTCTACTAACCATTTGTTATTCCTTAGAATAACTAAGGGTATCAAGAGTAACTAAGGTTCTTATGGATTAACCTAAATTACTAAATAGAAAGATTACTTAATTTCATATTTTAGGATAGCCTAAGTTCCTAATCAAAGGACGATTAAGACTCATTGATAGCCAAAGCTTATATTAAGAATAACTAAGCTTCTTATGGAATGACCTTCTATTTAAGTTAACCCTATATTAAGAATAACTAAGACTCTTGAATAGTTATCCTTAGTTATTAAGGATAGTCGATGTTCTTATCCATGGTTAACGAAGACTCTTGAATACCCAAAGCTTAGATTAAGAATAATTAAGGTTTATGTGGAATAGCATAAGTTCTGTTATAAAAAAAAATACTTAGTTTTACGATTGAGGATAACCAACATTCTTAATATAAGGATACCTAAAGTAATAACCTAATATAACTAAGGTTATTAAGAATAACTAAGATTAGAATATTCTTAGTTATCTTTTGTTCCTAAGGTGATCTAAAATTAACCTTAGAATAATCAATACTCCTAAAGTCTTATTTGACCTTTGACTAACTAAGGTTATTCCATAAGGTAACTAAGGAATAACTAAGGTTACCTTAATAACTTAGGTTATCCTTAGTCTCATTTATCCTTATGTTAAAGATAACTTTAATCTAAACTTTAACTATTCAGGAGTCCTAGTTATTCTTCATTGTTCTTGGATATCCTTAGTTTATGAATCTTGATTATTTCATAATAACTTAAGATTATGAGTCTTAGTTAACCTTAGTATTAACTAACCTAACTTAGATTATCCTTAGATTAGTTATTCTCTAGATAACTAAGTAATCCTAGGTTATTTAATAATAACAAAGGTTATTGTGGAATAATTAAGGCTCCTAAATACCCAAAGCTTAGATTAAGAATAATTAAGATTTTTTATAGAAATTTTGGCTATCAAAGAGTCTTAGTTATTCTTAAGTTAAGAATTTTAGCCATCCTCAATCACAAAATCAAGTAATATGGTTAGTAATTTTTAGTTACTCATTAGGTTATTAAGGATAACTAAGATTCTCGTTAAATAACCTTAGTTATTTTTCCTAGGATAACTTTAGCTATTCTTGTGGAATAACTTTATCAAGAATAACTAAAGATAACCTTAGTCCCTAAACTGAATAACCTTAATTATTAATTAATAAGGGATAGCTAACGTTAACTAAGAATTATTAGATTTCACAATTGAGGAAAGTTAAAATTCCTTCAAGAGTAACTAAGAATAGTATAATCTTAGTTATTCTTAATCTAAGCTTTTGGTATTTAGGAGTTTTAGTTAACCATAGATTAGGAGCTTTAGCTGTTCTTAATAATGGATTAGTTATCATAAATAGAAGGATATTCTACAAGAACCTTAGTCATTTTTTATAGAAGTTTTAGCAATCTAAGAGTCTTAGTTATCCTTAGGAACTTTTGACTATCCTCAATCATGAAATAAAGTAATCCTTCTTGATAACCAAAGTTCTTTTGGATTCCTAATATAAGTTAGGAACCTTAGTTAAAATTACTTATCCAAGTAAGCCTTAGTCATTCCACAATCATGAAATCAAGTAGTCTTGAATATTTAGGTTATTCAAAAATATCTAAGCTTTGGTTTTACTATTAAGATTAACTAAGGAACTTTGATTATTCCTATTTAACTTAGACTCTTAATGTTAGATTGACCTTACTTAGTTATTCAAGTAATCCTTAGATTAAGAATTTTAGCTATCCTTAATTGTGAAATTAAGTAATCCTTCTATTTAGGAACTTAGGCTATTCATGAAAACCTCGATTATTCTTGATAAAATTTTTAGTTATGTAAGAGTCTTAGTTATCTTTATATTAGGAATGTTAGCTATCCTTAGAATATTCTTCTATTTAGTTAACTAAGCTTAGTTAACCTAAGGATTAATAGATTAATCTTTAGTTATTCTTGTTAACTAATAAGGTCCTTGTCTAAGGTTATTTAAGTTTCCTAAGACTAACCTTATTTAAATATATCTGGTTAAGAACTTTGGTTATATATAATTGTGATGAGGAATAACTAAAGTTATCCTAAAGATAACTAAGATTAGGAACAACCTAAGAATAATTATGACTAAGAATAAGTAATTAAGGAACTTGATTAGGATAACTAGATTATCCTTCGATTACAAATTTTTTATTATCCTTAATCATAAAACTAAGTAATCATTCTGATTAAAAACTTACGTTATTCTACAAAAACCTTAGTTATTCTTAATATAAACTTTGGTTATGTTAGAGTCTTGATTAACCTACATATAGAAACCACCAACATGTGTACATTTTCCGACTTCTTGCATTTTTACCAATAAAAAATATATAAAATATTAACAAATAAAGTCCTAAATTATACTAATAAGTCTATAAAAGCACTTTAATATCTATCTATAAAATAGGCACATTTTAGCTTTATCAAATTCTCGACACTTAAATATTTGCTTGTCTTCATGCAAAACAATCAATTCTTATCAAAGATTGAAAAAAAAAAAGAAAATGAAAAAGAAATTAGGATAAGAAATATTAAATATTAACTTAACTTATTACTATTTAGGACACCTAAAAAGAAAAACCACATTTAACTTCGAAATAAATTAAGGATCAAATTTTCATGAGTCATGTCACGTAACCCTATAAAGCTTCACTTAACTCTTTTTTAGCAACTTGCATAATCTCTTGCCAATCGCTTTCTTAATGCATAGGAAACACAAATATCAAAATTCAACAACTAATCCATGTAAATCAAAGTTTACCTACACTATTTAACTATGGATTCATCCTTTAATTAGTTCATTTTTATGAGACTAAGCAAAAATTCCATACATAACCCCTTATACTTAGCTAAGATATATACAAGTCTCTCTTTACTCTCACTAAGCACCATAATCAAGAGTAAACACATGTCATATCTACTCATTTTCTTATCATCCCCCCGGTATATGTTTTTGTTGGGAGACACTTTAATTTAATTTAATTTCTTCATTGAAGCTCATTAACATTTGGAAAAAACTTCACTCTTATGATGAATTAAGGCTGATCCTTACTAATTCAGCCCTTGCATTTATATTAACAGTGGAAAAGAACCTTGCTCTTCTAAGAGACTAAGGTCGATCTATATCAATTTTTAATCAATTTCCTCAAAATTTGTAGTAGGAAAGAATTTTGCTCTTCTAAGGGACTAAAATTGATCCTTATCAATTTTTATTTATTTTTCTTTTCTCTTACCTCCAACTATTTTAATTTTTCAAGGAATTTATAAAAGATAGGTTTCATTCACTTGTTTACTTAAAATTATAAAGTTCTAAAAACCAAAAAGGAGCAAGCATACATCCAAGTAAGCTTAGAAATAGCATATGACCGATGCTCAACCAATATTATTATTTCATTTATGCCTTTTAATCCTAAGCTAAATAGTATGTAACTTTACCCTACATAAATTCTAATATTTAATTCTAACAATGTGTAACAAGTACAACAATGATGAAGAAAATTTTATACAATTACTATTTATGCATCATACTATTATGACCTGAATAGTATCATTGACGTGGTCGATCACCATGCATTATACAAAGATCTATAATTAACCCTCTTGTTAATCATAGGCCTTTTATACTACGTATAAGGCTCCTACTCTATGTTACCCTCAGGCATGTACACTAGTAATATCAAGCATATTAACTGAAATTACTAATTAATTATGTAAATTACTGAAAGTAAAGCATGGAACATAGAATTCCACGACAAGAATATTATAGTACAAACTAAATCCATATAAGCCTGTCTAACTGCAGAATTATGCTAAAGTGAAGAAATTAATAATTCTTAGCCGAGATTATTAATTCCCTCTTTCCTTCTTTGAAGCACATAGTCCCATCCCGATACTAGACTCATCTTAGGCATTCCGTGCCCTAAATTGGCAAAGAGGTAGCCCTACATCAAGAGAAATCTATCAAGGTGTAAGCTTACTCTTAGTAAGCTAATCAATTCGTTATGCCACATAAACAAATTTATTTAAATGCACAATCATATGAATACATGAAACACTCAGAATGTTAAATAATACATACAATGACCTACAAATTGTATGCAACTCAAAATTACACCCCCTGTTGTCGAGGTTGGAGATAATTAACTGACATAAACCATCAACCGAGCTCTAGCACCTACGTTTTTATTCCCATTGCACTAACGTGCTCAATTCAACTCATACATAAATATATAATATGTAAAACTTCAATTATCATATGGAAAATATGTTTTTCTTTTCAAATCAAAATCCCAAGTTTAGTGGCCTACATAATCCACATTACATACCTTAAGCGGAAGTTACAAGATATGGCCCTTCACTAACAATTAGCGTCCCTGACGTCTAGTAAGCTTGAAAGCTAAGATAGAGACTCAATAACTATATAAGGGGCATAACCTTTGCCTAATCCTTTTAGGAGCCCCTACTCCTGTAAGTCTCCTCCCACTTTCTACGTAAGATAGCAGTTGGTATAGTTATGATGTAAACATGAGAAATACATATCTCATTAAATTCCTTAATCGAATAGTTACTTAATCCGATTTCATAGTGATCAGGTAATTGCATTTCGTAATAACAATGCATATCTAACATCATACATAACTCCGTTTATTATCTAATTAGTAATTCATGGAGTTCAACCACATTATCACATACATGCATTTCCTATATCTCACATGCATTCAAGTTCATTATAGAAATTTAAGTACATCTACACTACAAACAAAACCAAGTATAAAGTCATCGAGAATCATTCACTCAACCATGGCTGATCAATCATAATAGCCTCGAGACAAGTCGTCTCCAACAGTAGGGTCCCATAAACATCATAAATATGATACTATAAGAATTTGAAATGAAAATGAAATGCTAACCTAAAATCTCTTAAGTTATATTTCTAACTTAATCTTACATTTCTCTTAGTTGTACTAAATCTTCAATCGCATGTAATTTTCTCATTTTAAATCTAATTTTTATGATCTTATAGTTGATTTCCATCATTTTCACGTGTACTTTCACTTGGTATAGTTAGACTTTAGAGATGGGGGCCACAATTTTGCCTACTGATCAAAACATTAGTGTCTCCTAGGTTTTAGTCTTCTTTTAGGCTTGAAATTATTGTTGGGCTTTTTATTACTTTGTGTAATAATTTTGGGCTTGGGCTTCAAACTTTGTTCTAGACTTAATACTTCCATCAAGGTCAAATTTCCATCCCTTATTCATGACCTTGGTACTATCTTAATTTTCTTGGATTCCTAAGTGGGCTTATGTAGTCAAATTGGGCTTGTTTTTGTACAAATCAATGTTTGAGACTTTGTTGGGCTTAAGGAACTTTATGTAGACTTCCTATAGGCCTCATAACACCCTTTCTTTGGAAGTTAAGGTGCTAATCAGAAATTTCATGAAGGCTCAACCAAGAGTTTTGAATGTTTCAGGCCTGATTTTGAGTTTTAAGCCTTTAATACTTATCTTACTAGCCCTGTTTGATCTTTTCACTTTGTTTATTTTATTGTCTCTTTTAAGTATATTTTTCCTTGGTTCTAGATCTAGTCAATTTGGTTTGGGTGGCCTCCAACTTTGTTTTTCCGCTTATTTCATCATTTTCTTAAGTTTAATCGACAAATCAAGGGTTTACACTACTTGTACTCTAATTCTAACTTAACTTCTTCTTAGTATGAGGATTATTTTGTCATATTACTAAGTGAAATTTATAGATCATACACTTATCATATGCATCACACCTTGTTTTAGGTCCTTAGGAGTTGATTTCTACACCAAAGCTTTATGTAGTGATTTTTCCTTCACTTAAGGCTAAATTTAAGCATGTGAAACTAAGTAAATGTAAAAGTAATGCTTGGATAATACCCTAAACTTGCCATGTCCAGCATGCTCCTATGTTGTTTATGCACTTGTTTCATGAGTTTCTCAAATCATAAGCTTCTATTCTAAGTGATAGGTAAGTATTTGACAAAAACACTAAATCTAGCCTACTTATATTCCAACATTCTTGTGAAAGATTCATAAAGCTTAGCACTTAAATTAACTAAGATATCACCTTATGTACATAATAACATCCTCATAAACATGTATAATCTCCTAGGCATGGTATTCTAAAGGTACTTAGGTTAAAAACTTACTTTTTCCAAGTGAAATGGAGAGTGGATTTGTGCCTAGATTGCCCTCTTAGTTCCTTGTTTCCTTTCCTTTTTATGTACTCCTTAAGTTCCCATAGTCTAGGTGATTAAAAGTGATTTTGGTGCTCAAAAGTTTCCTTGAATGGAGTTGTATAAAGTTTCCTTAAATGGAGTCGTATAAAGTTTCCTAAAGTAATCCTTTGAGTGAACTAAAGTGAAGGCAACAAAAATGGACATTTTGTGTCATATGTGTGTATTGCAGTGGCGGTGATGAAGGCGAAAAGTAGGGCTTGGTTTTCTTTTTTTTTTTTTTTGTATTCTAAAAGTGTTTGAAAATTGAGAGAGAATGAGAGGACTTGAGGGTTCGGATGGTCAGTTGTGCATGTGTGAAATGCATCCTAAATCTAAGTCTTTTTGTTACTTCTAAGTTAGTGTTGCAATGATTGGATGATGTAAGCATAATAGGACAAACAATGGTTGTGAAAAATAAGTCAATGGATGGTTGAATGACAAGGGATGGCATGCCTTTCCTTACTTCCAAACCGGCATAGCTTATGTCCTTTAAGGGCATAAGCTTGTCAAATCTACTTGACTTTAATATATTACTTTTAATTGATTAGTTGAACCACTTATCAATAGATAGTATAGCTTATGTAGAGAGAAATGGATTGTCTTTTCTTGAATCTATGGGAAGTTATCATATGATAAGTCAATCTAACTCTCACTATAGTCTTTTGTTCTACTTAATTTCAAATCAAAATTGATTTGATTTGATTGGTTAGAATCTTATATGTATGGACCTTTAAGGGTTTGGTTCTCGTTGTAATTTATATATTATGATTTGCTTCCTAAAGGAAATTATAGGGTTTTAGAATCAAGTAAAATTTGGTTAAGTTCGGATTTCTAACTATTCATTTAAGGTCTCAATAGTCTTAAGTATATATAGCTCATCCTAAAGTTTAGGGGTTGGATGATTTGGAGTTCGTTGTTTTCATATTAAGGTTTTCAAATACTTTGAAACTTTTGAATTAAAAAACTAAGTTCGAATCTAAATGCAAACTTTAAGTTCTTAGTTTAGTTAATCCTTGTGAATGATTGAGAAACACTCTTGGTTACTTGAATATCGTATAAAGTAGCAAGATTTACACATACTACTAAAGAAAATTGGGTTACAAATTAAAAAAAAAAACAAAAAAAGTTTTGGTTAAATAAAACACAATTTGTTTCTTGGATAGTAATAAGTAATATTTAAATGTGAGAATAAATCATTTTGACTCAAATGCTTTTATAGAAAAATTTCTCATTGTCATATCTTATACTTCCCCTATACTTGTCTTGTACATTGTTCTCAATATATAATTGATAAGTGCAAATTACTTTATACTTTCACAGCATGTTTAGGCTTATAATTGATCATAAATGTGATTTAATTCTTTAACTTGGGTACTTAATTGAATAAAATAATGATTTCGGGTAAATCATGAGCAAAGAGAGAAAGTATACACAAGAATAACAAATTTCAAGTTAGTTACGGCCATAAAGGAGAAGAAATAATTGTACAAGCATCAATTACGGCCTTGATAATGAAGCAATGAAGAATCCACCTTGATCACGCCCTCAATCACGACTGTGATCAAAGGAAGTTTTTGTCACTCCCCCTGTCTATCACGGTCGTGATTAAATAGCAAAAGAAAGATCATGACCATGGTCACAGGCGTGATGAGATGTCATAATAAAATGAGGAGTTCACAGCCTCAATAATGGCCATGATTAGTAAAGAATAATTCTTTTCAAGACTATCACACCTCGAGTTACAGGCATGATAGAAAGGGGCATAACTATTCATTTCAACCTTTTCACGTGAACCAGTATATAAGAAACGTCAACTGGTGCCATGAAGGGTTAAATTTGAGTCTTTTGATGGGGAAAAAAAAAAAAGCTACCCAACTTGTGAAAGGTAAAAAAAAAAAAAGGGAGGAGAATACTTTTTCAGAGATCAAATTTTAGGAGAATAGACATCAAGTTGATAAAACACCATCTGCAGAGATACACATCCATTCAGTTTTTCTGTACCAAGTTATCTATTGTATAGTTCTAAGTGTTGTACCATGTACTATTCCTGAAATTACGAGAGAAAGAGACAACGAGAGTTCTTTGTTCATGTATTCATCAGACTTCTTCATTAGAATAAAAGGAGTTTTTACTTTTCACTTATTCTATGATTCATTTTTGTATAATTATGTTTCATATTAGTTTGTATTATTGTTTCATTACGTATGAGTAATCTGTTAGGACTTGCTACGTCATTAGCATGATCAAGTGTTTAAAAAAGTAATTTCCTAACGTTTGTTAATTCCAATGAATTTCACTTAATGAATCTAAGCATGGTGTAGAGCACGACATTGACTTAGGACATATTTCAATAGAATATATTGAGAGACAATTCTATTGAATAAATGTAGTTCATTAGAACTACTTACTCCTGATAATAGAGATATTATTAGAAAAGTTGCTTATCTGTAGGGGAATTGATACATAAACACGACGATAATGCAATCCTAGTTGGCTGTTAATTAAGAAGAGATTCCAATAGATACAATTAGGATTATACATAAGTAGTTCTAAGAAGAATACTTATATACTGTAATTTCCTGCAGTTAACAAGTATTAAGATGAAAGGTATTTTGGTAAGATGATGCTAATTGATGAAGTAAGTCTGCATGTTAAGTGTATTTTCATAGTTGTTCTCATAATTATTGTTTCAATCATTTTAATTTGTGGATTAGTGTAGTTTAGTTAACAATTAGAGTCTTAATAATCAATCACTTAGTTAATTCGACTACTAAACAATAGGAAAATTATTAAGTACTAGTGTTTGAGCCATTTTTCTCAATGGAGACGACTCTATACTTATCTGTGCTATAAAACAATAGGTACACTTGTTTGTCAAACTAAGTTAAGGATAGGATATAGATTTATAAATTGTAAAACTCAAAAGCTCTATTTAGAGGCAATTGATAATTAATCAAATAAAAGGACAAAATTGATAGGAAAAAATAAAATAAAAATAAAGAGATAAAGGGAATTAAGACATCTCTAATTTAAGCTTTGACACTAGATTTGAAATCACTATTGAAACTACTAGATTTTGTACACAATATTAAAGTCCTAAAGGCTTGTAAAACAAGAACAAACACAATAAAACAAAGAAAAAGTAAAATGTATCAAAAAAATTTAAAACTAAAACTACCCTTAAACAACTTTTAGACTATTCCTAAGCTACTCCTTAATTATTCCATCTGCAAACAAGAAAAGTTCAATAAAAAAACAGCATAAAATTAGCAAGAATAATGTCTTGCTAATTACAAAATACATTAATATCAAGAACATCGAGTTAGTAAATTATACTATGAAAGCACATCCTCCTAAGTCTCCTCTCTATTTCTGGATTACTTGGCATGTTTCTCAAAAATAGGAAAAATACATGCTCCTATTTTATAGAGACATCTTCCTTGTACTTGAATTAAAGTATTATGCAATAAACTCTTCAAGTGTGAAGAGATATATTTATTATTTATTTACTTATTGATCTGAGAGGATCATGGCCAACAATACGAGTGTAATTCTCAACTATGGTTCTCTTAAATTTTTAGTCACTTCCAATTTCCTTACCCATGATCCAAGGGGATCATGCCCTAGATCACGAGCATGATTCTTACCAACGGTTCTTCCTTAGACAATTTTTTTCCACTTAAATCTAGTAATGAAAATAATAAAACGCCACACAACTTTAAACGGATAAAATAGTTAAAAGCTCCAAAAGTTCAATGCAAGCTGCTAGATAAAAATAATTGCAAGTGGAGTAATTAACTAAAACAAAATAAAATAAAGGATATAGAAACTTGAATTGCCTCCTAATAAGTGCTTTTGTTTAATGTCATTGGCTCAGCACTTTATGCTCCTATCCTAAGGTAGTTCAAATCCTTGAGGTACCTTTTTAAGGATTTCTCTTAGAGCTTCCCAATCATCATGAGAGTCATTTGTTATCCTAGATGGAGTGTCCCGTATCATAATTGACTTAGCAGCTTCAGGATCCTTCTTTTTCCATCACTTCGTAATATTTACGTAAAGCTCACTATTCCCTATCCTCAATACCATTTTACTATTTTTCACATCAATTACAGCTCCTACAATAGCTAAGAGTGGATGCCCAAGGATGATAGGAATATCTAAATCTTCCTTTATATCCAAGACTACCAAGTTTGTCGAGAATATAAATTTATCCACTTTTAAGGGTACATTCTCAATCATCCATTTCAGTCTTCTGAAGAACCAATCAGCTGATTGAATTGTCATTCCTATTCTTTTTATTGCATCTCCTAATCCTAGTTTCTTTGCTATAGAGAAAGCATCATATTTATACTTGCACTTATATTACAAAATGGATTCTTAAGATTTTCGTTTCCTATAGGCCAATCTAAAGTGAATTTTCCTAGATCATTTAATTTAAGGAAAAGGGTGTCCATTAATGCTTCAATATACACTTAAGATAACATCACTATTTCTCTTACATTAATTTTCCTTTTCTTGGCCATTATTTCTTTCAAATAGCATCTACAACAAGGTGTTTGCTCTAATAAGTCCACCAAGGAAATTGATACGAGGTAAGCACACCTATCAATTTTAATATAGCGGATGTGAGTCCGAGTCGATCCCTCAGAGATTTTGAGTACTAATATTAACTTTAGCTTTATTATTTAATCGAAAAATTGTGATGAGTTGAATGAATTAAAAATACTGAAATTAACCATCTAAACTAATTATGAGACTTAATTAAGCAAATTAGAAAGCAACAAACTACGAACGACTTCAAGAAATTAATAACGTATTTAGGAATTATTTCCCCTAATGTTAACATGTGACCACTTAAAATATATTCAATTCAGTTTCTATAATTCTTGACCGGAAGGATTCACAATTAAAGCTAATATCTTTCTCAAGCATATTAACCCTAATCCTAAATTATTTACCGGAATCTCTTCACTTAGTAATATAACTTAGAATTACATTAATGTATAATGAATTCCCATACAAACAATCAACTTTTCGGAAGAAACATGTATCTTATCTCTAAGTATACATGTAATTCTCTCCAATTATGCTAAAATCTAATTACACATGCAATTTCTCAATCAACATGCATAATATCATATATTGATACTCTAGAATTATCAATCAACAATTAAACAACATAATTGAATCAAGAAAAGATAGAAACTTTATTGAAACTATAATTCAACCCAAGGGTTACATGAAACCCTAGGTTCCATAATCCTAAATACTCGAATTCTAAGCAATCATAATGAATCTAAAAACGAGTTCCATCAAAAACATAGAATAAAGCATGGAAAACCCCTTTAATTGACGAACAATCTCTCTAATCTTGAAGTTGATGTTGTTCTCGCCTCTTGATTGATGTTCTCCTCAAGTCGTCTCTCTTCTCTTGTGTTTCTTTTGTTTCTGTAATGTCCTCTCTAATGTCTCTCTTCTATTGAAACCCTAAGATATCCTTTTATATATGTATTACAAGGATTCTATTTTCGTTACTAGACACGGCCTGGGACATGGCCATGTCCCCAGGTCGTGTAACTTTCTGCACTAAGGCAAAATTTTCTACATAATTTTAAAACTTCATAACTTCTTCGTTTGAACTCGGAATTGAGTGAAACTTGATTCCTTTTCTTCGTTTTCGATCCTAGAACGCGTTCAAACCTTGAAATCAAAATTTTACTCAAATAAATATCAATTTCTTTAAAGAAAACCAAAAATGTAAGGGAAATACTATAAAATCACCATATGAAATATGTTTAAAATCAGAGTTATCAGAAATCTTAATTTCCAGCTTCTTAAACATCTTTAGAAATGTTTCATAATCCTCATTAATTTTTTATTTAATTAAATGTTCTCGAAAAGAAGACACAGCGATATACTCTTTAATTCAATTAAGGTTTAAGAATAAGAAAGTATTAATTTAGTTTATCCCTTGTCTAGCGGTAGAAAGGTTAAATTGGTTAATTCAATTAATTCTAGCTAATTTGTTTGCTTTTCAAGAAGGAAAGTTTACCTAAAGCTTAATTGCCTTAAAATTAAACCTAGTAAAAACTATTTTATTATTAACAAGTATTGTAATTATCTAGTTACAATTGAATCCTTTGAGATGTTGAATATCTCAATTAATTAATTTTCCTTACTTGATTAGTTTTTAGAATTTACTTATTTCATAAACCTTTGATTTTATCTACCTAGAATTAGACGTAACTAATAATAATAGAAGTTAGACATCATTCCTATGTGCTTGACTTGGTTCTTGCTAGTAATATCACTTACAACAAAACTTTAGACTTTTAATAAAGTTTGCATATTTTGCAAATGTAAAGTTTATTAAACGTTACATAATACATATCATTAGTGATGTTTATGTCCTAAGTTGAAAGGTGAAAAATGGAATTTGATTGGTCGAAAAATTCAAGTCTCACTAATAACCCAAATTTTGCTTCAATTTGCAATAGCATGATTTGAGCTTCTACATTGAATTTCAAAGCTTTTATTGGCTATCTTAAGTAAGAATTAGCATTTATGAACCATTATTTGCAATCAAATTAAAACTTTATTTAATTCAAGAATCAACATGATCAAAATCCACTTCCTCTCTTTAAGGTTCACTTTCTCTCTTTCTCTAAGTTGGAGCTCGGTTCTAAGCATTTTTTAGCTAAGCTACAAGTACCACTAGCTTCATTAACTCGGGAAGTCTCTATGCCAGTAAACATGCCTTCTATCGTGTCTTCAAGCTTTGTCACCAACAATTTAAGGTTTCAAACCCTTGGCCTCCCATTATGCCACCACCCTTGGATGGCTATCTTCCTCAACTAAGCTCACAGTTGAGCTCACTACATTCAAGAACTTAAGACCCAATCACTCTTTCATCTCCAGCAATTGCCACCTGAACACACCTGCACCCATATTCCCCAATCAGAAATACATGAATGCAACATTTCCTACTAAAAAATCCACCTGAAATAGCTTAAAGCATGTCATTCGCCACTTAAAGCTGTGTAAATTGGCCCCCTGATGTGCCACGCATGTGTAACCATGATTCAACCCAAATCCTCCTCATATGCCTAAATCCAACCTATGCCTTAGCCCGACATCATAGGTTGGACCTTTTCCTTCTCTTTTTTTTTTTTTTTTTTTTGTTTAATTTAATTTAATGTCATTCTTTTCCTATATATAATTTAAAAAAAAAAAGAAAAAGAAAAAGAAAGTCTATTTTGTCCATTCCCCTTATGTGAAATGTCTTTAGGATTTTTATTTTTAAACTAAAATGTGTTGATAAAGTGTTTTTTGAAGTAAAAAAAAAAAATCCCATTTTAAATGAATCACTAAATGATGTTTTATCACTTAAAAAAGCTTTTTTTTCCAAAAAAAAAAATTAATAATCTCTTTACCAAAATTAGGGTTCTTTTTAGAATTTTCCAAAAAATAAATATTTGAAAATTAAGACCCTTTCCTAGAGTTTTCTCAAGTAAAAACAAAAATAGTTAAAAGACATAAACTTAGCTGATTTCAAAAAGATCAAAACAAAATCAATTCACCAAAGTTTTCATAAAAATAAACTATAAAAGTTTGATTATAAATAACGGGTATGTAGGCATCTGTAGAAAACTGGGAAAACAAAAAAAAATCTTATTTTCCCTTTTTCTTATAAATTTCTAAGTTTTCCCTTTTTCAAAAAAAAAATAAACAAAATTTCTTCTTCTTTACTTGAAAAAATGAATAAATAGAAAATAACAAAAATAGACTTATTAAGGGTATTTTGAATGATAGATTCAAATTTGGAATGTTTATGTAGTACCCATTTAAGGTTTAATAAGTTAGCCCTATATCTAAAGTCTTTGGTTTTCAAAATTGTTTTCCAAAAATTGGTTTTTCTTTCTTTTTTTTTTTTTTTCGACTGACCAATAGTTAAGTTATAATTAATTTACCCAATTAGTTATGACTTAATCCTTTTCTAGACCTTGATCAAGTGGTGACTCTAAAATCTTTTTCAAAATTAAAGAAAACCAAATGTTTCATAATCCGTAGTTGATAGTCTATATTAAATGAGTGTAGCGTTTAATATAGATCAAAATAAGAAAAATAGAAGGAAAAAATTTAGGCTCGACAGTAATGCCAAATAGACCATGCAAGTAGGGAAGTCAATACTTACAAAGCTCAAGCAGCAGTTCATCAGTTTCCTCTAGTCTAATAAGGATGTCTTTGACTAGTCATCGTTAAACATGTTAGGTATCCTCACACACTTAGCAACTCACCACCAACATCAATAAAAAATGTCAAAGTTATAAAATAGAAAAAGAGGCATTTTGCCTTTGAGAGATTGGTTATAATTGAAGAGGAGGTGCAAAAGTTACTTAATTTCATAAGGGAAAAGCCATATTTAACTTAGCTAGTAACTGTATGTTAGATGAGAAGTAGTGCAGATGTGTCCATTTTACGGACTTAAGCAAAGCTTGCTCGAAAAATTGTTTGCCCCTCCTTAAGATCAACTAGCTAGTCAACTCAACTTTAAGGCATGAACTATTGAGCTTCATGAATGCCTTTTCAAACTACAATTGGATAAGGATTCATAAGGCCGAATAGGTCCACACCTCTTTCATTACCAACATTAGGACGTATTGCTACAAGGCCAAACCTTTTGGACTCAATAATGTTGAGGCAAGCACTTGGTGATGAGCTTAAATCATGGATCTAGTGCAATGTAGAAGTATATACTGATGATATGATTATAAAAAGCATATAGCTTAATGAACATCTTAAGGGCCTTTAAGTAACCTTTGATACCTTAAGGAAGTATAACATGAAGCCAACTCCCTAAAGTGTGTATTTAGGGCATCCTTACAAAAGTTCCTTGGGTCTATGGTCACAACACCCAACATTGATGTCTTCTCAAACTTTTAAGTTGTTATCTAATAGATTAAAGGAGAATATGTAGTCAATGATGAGGAAATGACTAAGTATCTCAAGGTTATACATGTACTTGGATTGAAATTCTATTCTTGGAACATTATTAAGATCCTTCGAGTAGAGAACTTAGAGTAGATGGCCTCTCAAGATTAGCCTAACCATTCTCTCCAACCTAAGTTGGAAGGTCTTCATCAAGTATTCGCTAAACAAAAGCGTAGACAAGCCTTATCAGTAATGCATGGAGATACAACTTACACCAGGTGAGTCATACTAGATTGATCCTTCTATTGCTTACCTAAAGCATAGCACTATCCAACAAGATAAGAAGGACATAATGAACTTGATAAATAAGGTAGTTCGGTACACTCTAATAAAGGATAATTTGTACTGATGAGGAGAGCATGACATGTTCTAGAAGAGTTGTATGCTGGAGTTTGCAACAACCACGTTAAGAGCCATGCCCTTCATGTCAAAACTCTCCATCTTGGTTAATATTGGTCAACTCTGAAACAAGATGCAAATGAGACGGTCCAAAGTTGTGTTCGAGAAGCATGTACTCGTAGGCTAGTTACAGAGCATCAATCTTCTACCCATCACCAATCCATCGCCTTATGCCTAGTGAGGGATCGACATCTAAATCCTTTTCCTAAAGCAATTGGTTACCAGTAATAGATTGTAGTAGCTACTGAATACTTTACCAAGTTAATAGAAGATGAGGTCATAGCTAAGATCACCAAGAAGAGTATCAAGGCTTTTGTTTGGAAATTTAGCACATGCAAATTTAGCACCTCATACACCTTGATTTTCAATAACAAGACTCAATCTAATAATGATAAATTAAGAGGCTCTTGCGAAAGAAAGGGTATGTAAATCCATTACACTTAGGTGGCATACCTCTAATCTAACGTGTGGGCTGAATTTGTCACTAAGACCACTATGAATTGTCTTAAGAAGAGGCTAGACCATGACAAAGGTAAAGGGACAATCGAGCTCCCATTCATCTTATATGGTATTGAACCATACATAGGATAATGATGGGATAAACCCCCTTCAACATTGCCTTTGGCTTCTAAGTGGTCTTCTAAGTCAATCTTGAACTCCTAAACATAGGTCCTAAAGCTTTAGATGTGATAACCGTTGAGATTAGCCTTAGGGCCAAACTTAACCTAATAAAGTAAGTTTGTGATCTAGCAAACATAGGAGCAACCATTTATTAGCAAAGGTTTACCTACAGTTGTGATAAGAAAGTCAAGCAAAAAGTCTTCCAACCTAGTGACTTTGTGTACACAAAGCTAGAAGCTATGAGATTTAAGGAAGGTTGAGATAAGCTAGTACCAAATTAAGAAGATCCATTTAGTATTATGGAAGTTATGCGACATGGTGCATATAAGTTAGAGCGACATTATGGTTAGCTCATCTGCATAATATGAAACTCTCACAAACTTAGACAATATTTCCAATAGCTTTTGAGTTCAATTTATTGTAATGCAATCACACTTATTGAAAAGTTCATATGTTGTTGAGCAACATTTTATTCTTTTCAGTTTTGTTTATCATTCATACATTACCGCATCAATAGCTAAATGGTGTCAATGTAACAAACTAACTCTAAGTCCTAGCCCTGTTTTGGGTGAATAGACTTGTAAATTTGAACCTTAGCTAATGTGAACAGACTCTTAATCCCAACTTCATCAGAGGTGAACAAGTTTTAAACTACTAGCCTATTTTTGGGTAAACAAAGAGTCTCCACTTAATGAAAGCACAACTAGGCCTTTTTAGGCTACACTGATAGGTAACCAAACTAATAAAGCGGGATATCTCTTTTGCTAGACCTAAATGAACATCCATAGTATTCTTGGTAAGGAAAAGAATCCCTAATTGCTTTAATCTTAAGAGGAATTTGATTAAGCTCAATTCTAATCGACATATCCCCTATGTACATGATAAATGTAGGTAGAAATGAACATAAATGCTACAACAAGAACATGAGAAGTAGACAATATTAAACTATATTTGTTTAAAGAGTCATGTACATCATTTATGGTCAACATTCCAATAACATACCAAATAAAGGAGATTACAAAGAAGTTCCATAAGATCAAGTTGCTATAGGAGGATCAATATCAACTTCAAGCACTTAGTTAGGTTCAAGCTTCAAATCAGGATCCTTCAACTCTAGCTCTTTTAGGGGCTTAGGGTCTTTAAGGGTATCAAATTAGGTGGAGTAAGGACCTCTTTAGCCTTCTCAACTGGGAATTCTCTCTCCATTTCCTTTGCTTTAGATGCTTTGCCAGCATCTTTTTGCTAAAGAAAGTGGGGACTATGAAGAGGAGCATCTATGAAATCTAAGAAGTTGAGTCAAAGGATAGGATGGTGTGCCATGACCAACTTCTTCACTTTCTGCATTCCGTTAAACATGACCCCCCCTTAAAGTTTAGTCTAATCCTCACTCTTCGTGATCTCATCAAAGACCTTCTTTCAAAAGCCCTTTGCAATCGAACCAACTTTACCCTCTAGCTATTCGACATGCAATTGATAATACCTTAGTTCTTCTTTGAGTTCACTAATTCTCACCTTGAATTCTTTCTCCCTTTCCTTAAAAGAGGTTATAGTTGACTTCAGAGTTATGAGCTCATCATTAGTCACTTCTAATAGGATTTAAGTTTGGCTACCACACATTCCAATCCCTCCTAGTGATGTTAGGTGGTTGAATGATTTGTTTAAAGAGTAATGTTCCTGCTTACCACAACTTTGACTTGATGGTTCTTCTCCTTTACTTAAGCCTTAGCCTTCTTCATAATTCCTTTGGCTTGGGAAACCTTCCACCGAGCTTCCTTCTTGATCTTCCTCAACTTCCTTTGTTAAATTACCTCTCAGTTCTGTTTACTAAGATGTTATGCTTGTTTTAGTCTAAGCCCTCCTAATATCAATGAGAGGCTGGATTATTAAATTTATCTAAAGCATAAAAGTAAAGAAGAAGATTAACAAGTTCAAAAAAGTAAATATCATCTATCAAGCTTAAGGGAAATGATGCTCACATTGGAAAGTTTAACATAGGCAAAGACATTCTAGCGCATCATCATTCAATGCTTAGATGCCTTCCTTTAAGGTACTTATCCCTAAGTAACACTACGATCATTAAGAGTTTACAACACATAAAGTTGTTACCAAAACCCTTATCCCCAATGTATACATCTCGGTTAAGGATAAATTTGTGATCTCGAGCTTTAAGGATAGAAAGGGAGTACTAGTAAGATAAAGTCCTAAATGAAGTAGTATCTTGATGCCTTTTATCCTTCAGTTCAACCTTCTTCTTGATGTCATCTTCCCTTTTCACTACCGTCTTTTGGTGCACTAACTAACCAAAAGAATTAGTCTCTTCATCCTATGGCTCCTCATCCAACAGATGCACCACATAATCGATTTGAGCTGCCTTCAAGGCCTCCTTAGCATCTTATACTTGAAGCCATCTTTTAAATTTAAGAACTCCTTTTCCCTTTCAACTTCAGCTTGTTTACCAAGTTAGCTACAGGTCTACTTTAATAAGTGTCCTTTGCTTCAGCAATGATGACCTCTTTCTCTACAAGACAATTGAGGCCTTCTTCTTAGTTAGAGTAACTCCTTTGTTGCCTTTAGCATTAGCAACAACTACCATGCAACCTTCTAGGAGTACGAAAGGATCGATCTTCTTGAGCTCCATATTTGCAAAATAAAGAAATAAGTCATAATCTAAGGATGAAGAGAAGCGTATAAGACACCATGCTAAGCACGAGCCTTTAAGGGACCTCATATCCCCTAACATCAAGACTAACAACTCCCCCTTAGCTAGTCCACTTAAGTACAATGAGAGATGTGGGTTGTACCTCCCTCCTCTTCCTCTTCGAAAATCTCTTTAATAAGGCAAACATACACCTTCTTCTCTACTTCAAAATGTTGGTTCAGATGTTTCACTTAGCCTTTAAGTAATCAATTGTCCATTTATCATTTAGTTGAAGCTTCGAGGTGGATGTTGTAAACCTCCCAAATTATTCGTTTTAGACTTAGAATCAAATTCGAAGAACCAATAGTATTCCCTAAGCTCAATTAGACTGAAGAAATTAAAATCGAGAAAATTTTAAATTGGAACCTTAAAAACAAACTCAAAAAACCCTAGAAATAAAGTTATACAAACCCTAATAGCGTACAAAGACTCTAAACCCAAGTACGTGTGACCACAAATTAAAAATCTGAATTAAATAAAAACTTTAAACCCTAAACCCTAGAGTCATAAAACCTTAGATTAAACCTCAAACGCAATGAAAACCCTAAATCGAAACATTTCACTTGAATTACGTAAATTGCATAAACTCAATAATAAACAGTAGGAGATATCTATGAATGATAACGATCAATCAAATTAAGTCAATTAAGGTAATAAATTAATGGGATTATTGATTTACCTCAAATGATACATTTTCTCTAAAAGTAACGCTAAAATCATAAGCATACCTTCAAAACCCTCAAAGCTTCAAAAAACCCTAAAACGAATTAGAAACTATAATTTAGTGTCAAAAGCCTAATTTAATTAATAAACTCTAATTATATAGTCACATTATTAAGTAATTACTAATTCACTAAATTGCCGGAACAGCCCCAATTTGCCTTTTGAAATCATAATTAATTAGTGACAATCGATTCTAGCCCTTAGAAACCCTAAATTAATTGGATAAAATGATCCAATGGACTTAATTAACTTATTAAATATGAAAAACCCTAAACTATGTCTAACTATAGTCATTTACACTAATAATTAGAGTCGTAAACTTAAATTGCATTCTAATCATCTACATGAATTCATGCATCATAATTAGCTAAAGATAATTACAATTAACTATATAGGACAAAATAATTAGTTGGGAAAACAAAGGACTACTCACCTTTAGTAGACAAACCATTACTTCAATTGGTAAAAATTATAAAAAGCAAATTGGTCCTCATTTGTACTTGTACCATGCAACTAAGAATGAAAGGGATTTATTCCCCACCATAGCCACTCATAATTAACCTCTCTTTAACCTCTCAATATGCATTTTACTCCATCTTCCTCCCTAGAATAAACCCTAGAAACATTCTCTAAACACACAATTCAAAAACAAAAGAAAAAACAAGAAGGAAGGAAACAAGAGTAAGCTTCTCGGACCTGGCTACGCACCCAATTGCCCTAAGCTATAACTCTCCACCACCACCTCTAAATGATACAAAACCAATTGCATTTGAATCCTCTTTCATCCCCCTTTCTTGCTGACAAACATCTTTCACCAAAGGAGTTTGTTTCATTTTCCAAAAACAAAATGAAATGAGACCCTTTGAATTTCTACCAAAGTAAACTTATACCTTTTCAACTTTTCTTCTAGTTTGAGTTTTTAAGCATGGTTCTTAGGCTTAATAACTATGGAAAAAAATTATTAAAATGCTACCTTTTTTTACCATGTTTACATGCCCATACATGTGTATTTTCTTAGATTTTTAGTGAGTAAACATGTTACATATAACTTTAAAAGCACATAAGTTGTAATAAGATAATAACTTAAAGAAAAGTAAAGGAATCATCATATCATCTTCATTCCCATGCTAGATCCAAAACATATGTATGTATATCTCCACTATATTTTTTATTTTTCATGTTTATTTTGGTAAGAAATGGTTTTAGGTGCATTTCAGTAATAGTTTGATGCATGTTTTAACAAGTACATGATGCGTAGAAAGCTCTAAGAAATCATCTTAAACCACCCCAAACATGTTGTAAAATATTTATTAATGCGTTAATCACATGATTAATTAAAGATAATTAGGATTTAGGACTTAATCTTACAAGATAAGAGGCTAAACAAGGTCTATAGTAAATAGTTAAGCCTAAAATGGACGTTAGGTTTAGAAAAAACCTACTTAAGGCTTAATGAATCATTCATATCATATCTAGAACTCATGATAAAATGGGTCATTTAATCATTTTGTGAACCATTAAGCCCATCGGATTAAGATAAAGTTAAGATATGAGCCATAGGACATGAACTAAGCTTAAATTTAACTAAAAGGCCCACAAAATGAGCCTTAAGCCCACTTAATCATTCATGACCAGATCTATAACTTTGTGAAAAGTGAATTAAACTTAAGGCCAGTGATGGGCTAAAGTCCAAAGACCCTAAATTGCAACATGACCCCAAAGAGCCTTAAGAAAACTAAAATAGAAGCCTAAATAATATATAACCAAATTTGAACCTAATTTAAAAAGACTCAAAAGAAGATATTCGAAAGGCTCACTAAACACTAAGCCCCATCCAAGACATCCATTATAGCCCCCTTAGTGAGTTGAATTTTTAAACTTAAGAAAAGAGCCCGTTTAGGCCCATAAGAGTAACAACAAGGCCCAAGATGAAAATTTAAAGTGTTAGGCAGAAAAAGTTCATTAAAAATACTTAGGAGGAAGCCTAAAATATTAAGTGCAAGGCCTAAGATAAAAAAACTATCCCCTAAGCCTTAAGCCTTAAACTAAGCTTAGACCTTAAAGTGACCAAATTAACATTTTGGGTGCACGAACTTATAAGACCTCAATCAAAAAGTTGCTTGCCCTAAAGCCAAAAATGACCTTGCCAAATGAAAGAACACTAAAAAACAATGAAATTGACTATAAGAACACAAAAAAAAACCTAAAATAAAGAAGTTAGAGCAAAAACAAGTTTTAACCATACTCAAGGATTAGGGTGAGCTTCAATAATTAGGTAGACTTTTAAGTTCTTGAAGAAACCCTCTTCTAATTACTTACATATACATTATTATTATGTTTTGGGTAGCTTAATTTCTAATTTAGGGACTCTAAAGTTTAGGACAAGTAGGCAAGCAAGCCAAGGGAGAGAGTTTCGATAAATTACTACTTGCTTGTGTTTGATAATTACTTAATGTTTTATTGCTTGCCCTTAGTTGTCTGTTGAGCGACTGGTTGTTTTGTATGCGAACATTCATGTGATCACCTTATTAAAATTAATAAGTTTAAATATTTGTCCAAAATAACTATATATATACTTATTGTATGTATATGATCCATTAGTTACGGACCGCAATATCCATAGCTTTGTCGAGTTTTCTAAAAAATTTGCTAAAATACATTTTTGAAATACTTTATCAACATAATAAGTACTCATAGTAGTCTCTTGTGACATTTTTACTTTTTGAGGCAAAGCTAATAGACCATCTTCAATTGATTAATAGTAAGTAGCCTAAGTCGGGACTCACCTGGTTTAGCTCGTAGAGCATTATATGGATTCGTTGATAGCAAGCCCATAGGGCATTGTGTTGATTGCTGATAGTGGATAACCTTAAAGGGGGTCCACCTAATTGATTGGTATAATATTCTCAACTAAGGTAATAGTTAAGCTCCATCTATTAAGACAATACCTACAGACAGCCTCATGTAGGTAAGGTGAGATGTTCCGTGTGGTTAAGTACGAGGGATAATCGACGTATAGACAATGCAAATCTATACCTTCCATGGTTTTGAAGCCACATAGATGTGTTGCTTGCATTCATTGAGAGTGCATCTATTTCGTATGTAGCTAAAATATATGTTTGTTGATAATGCTTAATAACTTGCTTGAACGGCAGTAGCGAAAAACAAACTTATTGAATTGTAGTATGCTTACCCCCAATAGTTCCTTTTTGCAGGTAAGCAAAAGCTAGGAATGGGCTAAAATGAGAGTATAGAGTGTTCTTATAGCAACTGGATTAGATAGATAAGATTACTTTAGTAAACTGTATTAGTTAAGTTAAATCTTTATAATATTTAATAACTCTTGATGTCGTAGAAGTTTAATTATCTCATCTTATTGTTTGGTAGGTGATTTTGACTCTCTGCGGTTTTTGTAGGTTGTAGATTGTTAGGTTACCTTAATTGCTTATATAAATAAGTAAATGTAAGTTAAATGAACAAGCAACCTTCGAAACTTAATAGTTAGAGTCTTGCAACCTCTGACTTGTAAGGCATTCTTTATATCATGGGTGCATACATGATATTAAGATTTTAAGAAAAACTACCAGGCCCCTTTGTAAGGTGTTACAGATGTCTTAATTAGCTTGACTCAACCTATCCAAGAGTCTAGCTCTACATCTAACTTGATTACCATGAATTTGTCTTTCCATTTGTGGATGGATGAAGCTAGACCACTAAATAACTTCTTGCTATATTAGCTCGTAGCATAATACTAGCTAACATTGGTCCATTACGCTTTACCCTATAAAAGTACCTAAATAATTGCAACATTGCCCTTAGGTGCAGCCTTGTCACAACTTGTTCAAATATGATCGGTATCAGGTATACATGGCAAGGTTCATTTGGTGGTAGTTAAAGAAGGGTTTTTTGAAGTTAGCAAAAGAAAGTCATAGTCTAAACTTAAAATACTTATAATATAAGCAGAATTGATTCCTTCCCATTTGCATGACCTAGTCATTTTTCCTATGCTTCTTTACATGCTAACCCTTTGGAAGTTAGTTGAAGTACAACCACTTGCTCGATACTTCTTAGCCCATAAATTGGCTAGCTAACCCATTTGGTGTATCATCAAGCACCACCTTTGTATTTAAGGGTAAAATAGGCTTCTTATTTTTGTCATCTAAGTAAATGTCTACAGGGAGCTTCCTACCCACCATCAATAAGTCAAAACAACCACATGCTTCTCCAATTGGCATCATTAAGTCTAGGGACAACCTTAAAGGACCTGCTATCATTGTTGCTAGGGGAGAAAAACCTTTAGGAATTGTGTTGCCTTCTTGTTGCTTCATTGGTGAGAGTATGTAAAGAAGAAGATGCAATAGTGCCCATACCTTCAAATAAAGAGTGATGTTAGATGTCTTGATTAAAAAAGAAAGTCAAGACATGAGCTTACAAATTTGAGAGGAAGTGTAAGCCCCGCAATTTAGCCCTCTAAATATAGAATTAAACTTGTGTATTGTAGATGATTTTGTTAAGTTAACAAAGCCGCTAAGTTTAAAATCAATTAAAATTTTAAATCTGAAACTTAAAACAAATATGAAAAACTCAAATTTATTAATTAAAACTCTAATTGCGTAAAAAAAACTTTAAGCCCTAAACATATGTAATTGTAAGAGATTGACCACAAACTTGATAAAAACCTTTATCGCGTATAAAACCCTAAATTTTATATACATAAACATATAAGAAATATAACCTAAACTTGATCAAAACCCTAAAATCAAAACTTCAAGTTTATAAATATACTAATTTATTACAAAGGCGGTAAAACCCTAAGTGAGCCAAACAACTAAACGAGATGCCAAATCATGTAAAATCGTTAACGACTAATTAGAGATAACTTCTAAATACTCATAAATGTAAAAATACTAAATTAATTCATACAAATTTATTACATTACTTTATAATTAATATTAACCTTATACTTATATGGATAAGTTAATATTATGTTAATTTAGACATTATAATTTATAACTTACTTTATAATTATATTATTTATTATTGTAAATATTATTTATAGGATTAGAAATGTATAAGGAAATTTCAATATATGTTTATTGATTTATTATATTTAATTTTCTATTTTCCCTCTTACTTTATCTTTGTCTTTATATGCTTTTTATTTTCAAAATTATTTATATATAATACATAAAATATTCAAGAGTTTACCAAGTCAACATGTCATTTTCCTTCTTGAATTTTCTACTATTTTCTTTTCTTTTTCTTTTTCTTTGTCTCTTTCCTCCCTTCCTTTTCTTGAGCCATGACCCCACTTTTATCCTCTAGAACTCTCACTAATCATCTTCAATTTTCTCAAAAACTCACACAAAATTCATTNATTATTTATAGGATTAGAAATGTATAAGGAAATTTCAATATATGTTTATTGATTTATTATATTTAATTTTCTATTTTCCCTCTTACTTTATCTTTTTCTATATTTTCTTTTTATTTTCAAATTATTTATATATAATACATAAAATATTCAAAGAGTTGACTAAATCAACCTTTGACCAAGTCAAACATGTCGACTAAGTCAAATATGTCATTATCTTCTTGAATCTTCTTCTCTTTTCTTTTCTTTTCTTTTTCTCTTTTCTTTTTCTTTTTCTTTCTTTTTGCCCTTTCCTTTGCTGTAAGCTTTGTGGACCCCTAGAATCTTCTTAATTTTTCTTCAATTTACACACATAAATAACCCACTTTTTCTTTCCCTTTTTGACCAACACATACACATGCATTTTCTCTCATCTTCTTCCCTCATTTTCTTCCATTTTCTTATTCACTTTCTCAACTTGCAAATATAACACCTAACTACCTAACCTTCAACACTTAAACGAAGAGATTAAGAGAGGAATTATTCATTAAACCACATATTAAGGTAAGTATGTATAGTTACTTTACATAACATTAATAGAAATCTTTTATGTAAAAGTAGGTTTTATGCACTTTCTTGATATATTTTGTTCTATCATAATTTTGATATAGTTAGTATATATTTTAGTATGAGGATTTAGAGGTTATACACAAATGTGTTAATTTTAGATATGTAATTTATTTCTTTTGAAGACTTTGTTATGTATATATGCACTATTAGATGTATAGATAAATGAATATATATATATATATATATATATGTGTGTGTGTGTTATTACTATAGCTAGACCTATAAATGTTTATATATATAAAAACATGTATACGGTTTATATACATATGTATAAGAATACATATATATATATATATATAGTTTAACATGTACATAAACATATATTAAATATATAATACTTAATATATATGTATGTGGGTATAAAATAAAAAATATGAGTATGTACAAGTATTATGTATATTGAAAGATCTTTAAGCATCTATTAGGAAAATATAAAAAAATATGTATAAATATATGCATATAAAAGTATATACAAACTTAAGTATAAATACGTGTATATACATATGTGTACATGTATAGACATACCATTGTACTTATGTTTAATATATTATTATCTATACTCATACATATACTAATATACCAAGTATACTATACTTGGTATATTAGTATATGTATGAGTATAGATAATAATATATTAAACATAAGTACATATAATAAAATATCAAACATAATAAAATAATTGAGGATATAACTATGTACATGAACACATAAGTACATAAGTATAATTGTACATATACAAAATATATTTATTTAATGTAATATAATATAATATACATACATATATAATGGGCCAAAACCCATAATACATAATCAAGGCCTATAATCTATTAATTAATTAAGTACGATAATATATAAATATACCTAATAATAATATAAAACTTAAGAATATGAAAATCAATAAAATTTAATAAAGTGCCACATAGACTACTAAAATAATGCCACATCAGCAATTTAATTCTAATTAAATAAACAATGAAATCAAAAACTTCAAAATAATTAAATAATAATAATAAAATTAATAATAATAATAAAAAACTATAATAAATAGTAAATCAAGCTTAAAATAGGAAAATAATGAAAACTACATAAATTAAAGGTAAGAATAAGAAATCACAAAAATATAAAATTTAGGAATTAATTAAGTCATAAAATAATGAAGAAAACTTGAAAATTAATAAATAAAAATATTTGAGTCAAAATAATTAAATTTACAACAATTTTGGCTTATCTTAGAAAATGTGGGTTTTAATATCCAAAACAGACCCTACTATATGAATATATGCTTAAAAATGATAAAAATTTACGATAAGTTTATAAATAACGAAGTCATAATGAAAAAGTTATATGTGATTTAGGATTTAGAGAAAACTGAGAGATATGATTAAATTTATTATATTATTTAAATGATAAAATCTTACAAATAAATAATTAGGATAAAACCCTAACCAATAAAAAAAATCCAAACACAATTATTTATAAATGTACATACATATATTCTTATAGGAAGAAATTGATAAACACATATAAAATACGAATAAGACATAATTATAAAACCAAAAGATTATTTCAAACGTCAAAATGTTAAATATATGTACGTATACTTAAAAGTCAAAACATTTTCAAGAAGATACTTTTTTATATGTAATAGCAATATATGTGTTAATAAGAAACAGTAATAATAACAACAACTAATAATGATGATGATGATAACAACAAGATAAAATCATGCAAATAGAGGAAACAAATTGAATATGAGTATACGTATATATACAGTATAATCTTAAAATAATACTACAATATCATTGAGTTAAAGTTTTAATTGTGTAAATATACGCTTTCAATATTTCTACCTAACTTTATTACTTTATCTAACTTATCTTATTATACATAAGAATCACAATTAAATTATAATATAATAATGTACTAATATAAAACTTATGAAAAGTGGAAAGATCCAAACTCATATAATATTTACTAAATTATATATTATTACTTATACAATAAAATAATATTTCCTAATCATCACCATAAATAAATTAAACCATTTTTATACTATACTTAGGTCATAGTAAAAAAATAGGCAAACTGTAATAGGCATATAGTTAATTGAGAAGCCTAGCTGTTTAGAATACTTATAAGGCTTATTATCTTTTAGGTACTCAATTGTCAAGTACAAAAAACTCCAAAGACTTGGAGAATGAGCAATAATTTAGGTAAGGGAGTTCTAATGACCTACTACCTATTTATGCGTGTTATTTGTGTAATGTTTTGCTAGTTATTATTGCTTGTATGTCAGAATGACTGTTTGCTTATTTGTTATCATCTATGTGATTTACCTTTTTAAACTAGAAAAAATAAATATTTAACCAAAATAACTGGTTATACTCATTGTGTGTCTATTACTCAATTGATGTATTAATGAAGAGTGTTAGCTTTGCAAAATTTGAGAGAAGTATTTTTGGAAAATGTTTTTCTAATCTTAAACATATTTTTGTATGATTTCTATAAGGGCTCGTAGTGCTAGTAAATGATATTTTTATTGTTAAGGTAAAGCTAGCATGGGATCTGATGAATTGCCGATTACCAGTCTTCTTACTTGTGTACGGCTACAAAGTCTCCAATCTCTCACCCAAAGAATTCTCTCTTGGCAATATACCAAAGACAAGAAACTTTACACAAAAGGAGGATGGATGAACTCCTTGGGCGGTCCACATTGTTTTACTATGATCCGTGCTTTCGATTATGCTGATGTCAACTATTCTTTGGCTAAGGACCCCTTGTCGAGTGATCTAACCTTCATTTGTCGAGAGGTTCTTACCAAGTGACGGAACACTTTCCTTCCGACCGATTAGTTCTCTCTTGACGTGCTCCCATTACTTACGATACCTACTTCTTGTCTCGGCCTCTTTGTTGCCACAACATCTTCATATGGGACCAATGTTACACCACTACCTATCCTCTTCATCTAACATTGTACTTCTTTTTTCCATTTTTGTCTTTTGTACTTTTTACCCTTTATCATATATACTAAGAATTCCTTTTTTGTAATTTCTATATTTGTGATATTGCCTTAGGGACTTACTATAAATAATCCCTTCTCCTTATAGTCGAAATCATCTAACTTTACACATAAACATTGAATATACTGTTCTTGTGAGACAACCTCTTTAAGTCCATTTTCACACACTCTTATCTAATCTTGTTGAGTAACTTAGAATTAGTGACAAATGGACCTTGACATTTACTTGTACATCATATCAAGTGAAGTGTCAAGTCATGTTGTGCTTGCTGATGTATCATATCCTTCGAGCAGCTTCACGTCAATTACTCTAATTAGTCGTAGACCTACTCACTCTACTTTTTCGATATTTTGAAGGACCCATTAGTTCAAATCTGCTATAATAAGTCCTAATGATAACTGAGCTCTTAGGTACATCATATAATCCTAGTATCAGACCTTGAGGTTGTAACCGAGAGTTGTGTAGTGATAGTCCCTACTTATTTGTTGTTCAAGGTATTCTATTTTCATTTGGAAGAACAAAACAAGTTACAGTCACAGTTCGTGTAGCACTTATGTATATGTATAAGGATTTATTGTGTAGATAGTATTTTTTGAAGCGTTGTTCTTGAGAATGTCAAATCTTAATGTTTAAGGAGAGATTAACGATACTGAGAGTGATACTCATGGTCGTGGTCAAGTTATCCAACAAACACTACGTACTACTGATGAGTAAATATAGGACCTTACTCCCATTATGGCCAATTTAGCTGTCTTAGTACATAGAGTCTTAGAGACTAGGCCATGTGAGAGAGTTGTTGAGCAGGGTTGAAAGATGAAAGATAGGCCAAAAAGGCAGGTGAATGAATGAGCATTAGAAGCCTTTCTTGTAAACCAAGCACCATCTTGTTGTGCTGATAGAATGGCAAGAAGGAGGCTAAAGTTAGATGAAGTAGAAGAGTATGAAGAAGAAGAGGAACAATATGTTGGGACTGATAAGTATGAGTTTAAAGCGCCAAGAGGTGCTGAACGCCTTAAGGTACAAATTCCGAGCTTCAATAGGTCTAATAGCATTGACGACTACTTAGATTGGGAAGAGAAGATAAAAAAGATATTCGACTTTTACGATTATGAAGATGTCATCCGTATTTGAGTGGTTGCATTGGAATTTTTCGAATATGCGGTAATGTAGTGGAAGAAGCTGCAAAATGTTCACCTAAAGGCCTGACAAGAAATCTGAACATGGAATGAAATGAAGAGAGTTTTGAGAAATAGGTTCATTCCTAAACACTACGAGTAGGACACCTTCAGACACCTCTAAGACCTAAGACAAGGTAGCAAATCCATGGATGACTATGTCCGAGAATTTCAGTTACTAATGATCTGGTATAATGTCAATGAACTTGAGATGTGAACTATAGCAAAGTTCATTTCTAAACTAAGGATCGAGATTGGCAACATAGTGAAACTGTAGAATCTTGTGACTTTGGACGAAGCCATCAGAGTGGTATAGAGAGTCGAAAGGCAGAGGTGGAACTAAGTTAGCCAGATGCCAAGTAGTCGACCTATGCTACCAAACAGAAGCGGCATATTAAGTCGACTAGTGAATGACTAAGCATCAAACAGTTCTAAGGTAGAACGTCGAAGGCAAGTGCCAAGCTGACCAGAAGAAGGCCGAGGAACCTAAGGTGTAAAGAGACTAAGGTTAAAGCTTAGGGACAAAGACTCGAGAAATCAAATGTTTTAAATGTCTCGATTGTGGGCACGTGGCTAATCAATGTCCAAACTACTGAGTCATGACCATAAAGAGAGACAAGCCCCAATTTGAAGTAGAGAATGCAAGCGATGGAGAGGAATAGATTAGAGTTGAACAGATGCTAGAAGAGTTTTAGGAAGTCGTCAATGCCGAAACACCTCCCAAGGGTGGTACCAAATACTGTTTATTGTTAGTCGATCTCTCAATGCTTTTGTGGCTAATGAGAATGAGCAAAAAAAAAAACCTCTTCCATATGAATTGCTAAGTGAATGACAAGCTATGTGCCTTGATCATTGATGGAGGAAGTTGTACCAATGTCATAGCACAATGGGTAGTTAAAGCCATGAAATTGCCGACCTCCCACACTCTAAGCCGTACAAGATTGACTGGTTGAATGAGAAAGGAGGCTTACATGTTACTGAGCAAGTTAGAGTACCAATTACCATTAGTAATGGGTACAGGGACAAGGTGTTGTGTAATGTCCTTCTGATGTGCACTTCTCACATATTATTTGGTCGACTGTGGTTATTTGACTTGAAGGTATTACACGATGGGTATAGAAACACCTACATGTTCTAGAAGGACGGGAAGAAAATAATACTGACACCCATGAATCCTAAGGAAGGGTAGGAAGCTTAAGAAAAGGTTACGAAATCTCTACAGTAGAAGTCCTCAGTAATTTCTCGAACTCAGTTTAAATGAGGAGTTAAGGCGAAGGACTATGTGCTACTTTTAGTTAGGAGACTCTTGGAAGTGAAAGTTGTTAAGTATTGCCCAACCAAAGTGAAAGCTCTTTTAGAAGAGTATGCCAATTTATTTCCTATTTCCTTTAAGAGGCATTGAACATTGCATTGATCTTTAGTCTAAAGCAGCCCTATTGAACTGACCTGCTTATAAGCTCAATCCTGAGTAGGCAACCAAGTTGAAGAAGCAATTTTATGAGTTAGTAGATTGTGGGTATGTTCGAAAGAGTATGAGCCCACGTACCATCCCTGCCGTGCTAGTACCAAAGAAAAATAGGTCATGGAGAATGTGCATTAATAGTTATGCCATCAACAAAATTACTGTTAAGTACCGATATCCGATCCTATGGTTGGATGATATGCTCAATGAGTTGCATGATGTATGCATCTTTTCAAAAATAGATTTGAAGAGTGGCTACTATCAAATACGAATGAGACTAGGAGATGAATGTAATACAACCTTTAAGACACGGGATGGTCTATTCGAATGGATGGTGATGTCGTTTAGTTTGACGAATGCACTGAGTACTTTTATGCAACTCATGAATCATGTATTGAAGGAAATCATTAGTAAGTGTGTTGTGGTGTACTTTGATGGCATTCTTATCTATAGTGCCGATCTCATCACCCATGCCAAATATTTAAGATCAATGTTCGACATCCTCTAAGCTGAGAGATTATTCGACAACCTGAAGAAATGTGTGTTTTGTCAAAGCGAGGTTGTATTTCTCGGATATGTTGTTTCAAGGAAAGGAGTTCGGGTTGATGACAAGAAAGTTAGAGCTACTCTTGAGTAACCTATGCCGACTAATACTGCTAAAGTCAGAAGCTTCCATAGTTTAGCTTCATTCTATTAGAGGCTCATTCGGAACTGTAGTTCCATAACTACGTTGTTAACTAAATTGACTAAGAAGAACACTGAGTTTAGGTAGTTGGAGAAAGCTTAGAAGAGTTTTGAAGACGTGAAGTCTAAGTTAACGTTTGCTCTAGTACTTGCCCTATTGGATTTTGAAAAAGTTTTTGAAGTTGAATGTGATGCGTCTGGCATTAACATTGGTGCTGTCCTTATGTAGGAGCACCGACCGATTGCCTATTTCAGCGAGAAACTCCGTAGTACTTCCTTGAATTAGTCAGCTACAACAAGGAGTTCTATGCCCTTTTCTGAAATTTATAGAATTGGTAGTATTATCTGTTGTCGAGAGAATTCATCATTTATTTAGATCATAAGTCTCTTAAAGATCTTTGTGGGCTGTAGAATCTTTCTCAGCAACATGCCAAATGGGTTAAATTCCTAAAGACTTTTTGCTACGTTATTCGGTATAAGAAAGGAAACACTAACCCTGTGGCCGACGCTCTTTCTCATTGTCATACCCTTATTATAACTATGCAAGCTAAGGTATTTGGATTTAACACCCTGCTCGATCAATATGAGCATGACTAGTATTTAGGGCCCTTGGTGGCCAAATGTGATGTTGAAGGTGTTGTGGATGGATTCTACTTGAGTCAAGGGTTCTTAATGAAGGGCAAGTAAGTTTATGTGTCGAATGGTTCGATTAGAGAACTACTCGTCTATGAAGCTCATGTTAGAGGCTTGGTTGGCCATTTCAGAGAAAAGAGGACGGTTAAAATACTAAAGGAACATTTCTATTGGCTTGGGATAATAAGGGATGTGTGTTAAGTTCTTGAAAGGTATGAGGTGTGTAATTACACAAAAGGAAGAAGAGAGCCATACAAAGAGTATACACCCCTACCTATACTTGAGCGCTCATGGATCTACCTAAGCATGGATTTAATGCTCAGCCTATCCCGCATGTCGAGAAGACATGGCTCAATTATGGTTGTGGTTGATTGTTTTAGCAAGATAAGCTACTTCATTCCCTGCCATAGAATTAATGATGCTTTATTTAGTGCTAACCTCATTTTGCAAGAAATTGTGCATCTACATAGGTTGTCAAGAAGTATTGTATTTGACTGTGATGAGAAGTTCACAAGTTTCTTCTAGAAAACCCTATAGAGGAAACTCAGCACTAAGCTTATGTACAGTACTTCTTACCACCCTCAGACAGACGGCTAGACTGAGGTAGTAAATACGACAGTCGACAACCTTTTGTGAGCAACAATAGGGAAAAACTTGCATGATTGGGACCTACCTGTCGTTGAGTTTGCCTACAATTGATCAATTCATAACTTGACAGGAAAGTCACTGTAAACACCTAATTTTTTCCCTCTTTTTATTTTATTTTATTTCAAATAAGGTTATAGGGTTTTAAATTAAGAAAAGTTCAAAAAAATAGAAAATTAAAGAAAGCCCCAAAAAATGAAAAAATAGGAATTCTAGAAAAATATAAGAAAATAGGAAAAAACCCAAAAAAAATAAGAAATTTAGAAAATATGAAAAAATAAGAAATTTTGAAATTAAAAAAATAAAAAAATTTTAAAAATAACATTTTGTTAGAGTAGATTTTTAATTTTAATCTAGGTTTAGGAGTCAGGCCGTGAAACTTGGGTTTAGATTTAAATCTAGCTTAGACTGATCGAGTCCATATGTGCAATTTAATTGTACATATGGACAAGCCACAAGCCAACAGCCTGACGGTTAAGCATATAGGTATAGTACTAGCATTGAGCATGAGGTCTTGGGTTCGAAACTTAACAAAGGTAGAGAGACCATTTTCTTACTTTTTGTTTTTAATCACATCAGAGACTGCTACGTATCAAGATTTGATTGCGCCATGTATCATGACACGTGGCATCATCTGATTGGACAACCTTGCTGACGTGGTGCCACATATTAGCCATGTGGCATGCCACATTAGTCGCCACGTGTCAAGTGTTGACACGTAGCAGGTCGGGGTTTGTCGAATTGGCTGATGTGGCGTTAGGTCAGTTCTATGTTAGCACTTTCCCTTTCTTTCCCTCGATTTTCCCCCACTTTCCTCATCTTTTCTTCTTAAGAACAGCCCACTCCCTCCACTTTAGCTTCAATTTCTACACAAATTCCACATATAGGCACATAGTTTCTTGCATCAATCTCGCACTAGACATGACATGCTTCGAATTGGTGTTAAGAACAAGTTTAGATTCAACCAAAAGCACATTTAAATCGACGTTCAAAAATCGGAAAAAAGCTAGGTTTTTAGGCATTTCTCATTAAATCCGATTCCAACTTTCCTTTGTTTTTGGGTTAAATTTGTATATAAATTGATGATCATGTGACATAGACAAATACACAAAACGAACAGAATCAATTCCCACACTCTCTTTATCCAGTCCCGATCACTTTCTCTCTCTAACCCACTCTCTCTCTCTTCGATTCTCTCTCTTTACTCTAACTTGAGCTGAGCCACCACTCTAGAAAGACTACCCACGACTTAGGCTCCCCAACCCAGCTGCTTTTGACCTCCACCGTGACCCCTAGCAACTCCACCAAGGTAGCTACCACTAAACCCTAACCGCTGCCCCTCTCTCTCTCCTCGAACCACCACCCTCAGCATCCTTTGACCCAAATTAACATCACGGCCACTCTCCCTGTATCCTTAAATCCCCAAGCTAACACTCCATTCATGCCCAACTGCCACCACGTCGGAGGAGCGAACGCCATTGCCAATTGCTTCCAAAACCACCAAAAACAAGCTCTATTAACCATGGCATTTCCTTTACCCCCCCAATCCCAATCAGAAACATACAAAAACCCCTTTTCCCCTTAGATTTAGAGGCTAGATCAAGCTGAATCGTACCCTATTGGTGCTGTTGAAGAGGAAGCCAAGATCTAACCCAACCTGACCCGACTTAGAGGATTGACCTACGACTCAGTCTAGCAGTCCAACCCGACCCGATCGACCCAGGTCTGACCCGCGCATCCTGCTGCCTTTGTCCGATTTCTTTTTATTTTTTTTCCTTGTTTTATTTTCTTTATTTATTTATTTAATTACTTGTTTCATCTATGTAAACGTAATAAAAAAAAAAGAAAAAAAAAAGAGAAAGGAAAAAGAAAAAAAAAAGAAAGAGAAGAAAAGGAGAAAAAAAAAAAAGAATAGGAAGTAGTTTATTTTTTTTTTATTTTCACATTTAAACAAA
This sequence comes from Lumnitzera littorea, assembly GCA_024138015.1. NCBI lineage: Eukaryota > Viridiplantae > Streptophyta > Magnoliopsida > Myrtales > Combretaceae > Lumnitzera > Lumnitzera littorea. The sequence goes on from JAMXBB010000008.1 coordinate 62,982,073, forward strand.
AGAAAAACCATGAAAAAAAACTAACTAACAATAAAAAGAAAATAAATAAATAATAAAAATAATAAAATGGAATAAAAATAGAAAAGTTACTTTTGACACTTAGAAAATCAATTTTCATTTTAATAAAAATAAAACAGATCCTTTCTAAGTTAGGGCATTTTAGGTTTTTCCAAAAATAAAATCCAATTTAGGAGCCGTTATAATCTTTTCTCAAATCAACTCAAAATGAGTAAAAATGTAAACTCGGCAATTTTTTCCAAAGTTAAAATCAATCAATTCACTATATTTTCATTAAAAGAACTATTGCGTCTGATTCCGAATAGCGGGTATGTAAGTAGCGTACGCAAGTATAGGGCGACTTAAAATATGAAAAGTTTTATTTTTTTCCATTTTTAGATATTTATGTAAATTAATCAATTTAGTCACATGTATCATAATTAGATGTTTTTAGAAATTAAAAAGGGTATATTTGAAAAGCGAAGTTAAATTCGGAAAGTTAAAAAGTGATACCCAGTTAGGGTTTAATAAATTAGCCTCCGGACCTAAATCTTTGGTTTTCAAAAAAGTAGTCAATCGATAAACCGGTAGCTAAATTATAGTCAATTCACTCAATTGGTTATAACTTAAACCTTTTTCTCGACTCCGGTTGGGTGGCAACTCTAAAACCTTTTTAAATTAAAAGAAATAGTTTTCTTTAAATTCTAGTCGAGGATCAGTATTAAACGAGTAGGGTTTAGTACTGATCAGTTTAGAGAAAACCTAACTTTATAAAGAGAACCGGGAGGGTAAAAAACCAAGCTTGATAGTCACCTTTTGAGGTTGTCTATGGACTTAACCCGAACTTGCCCCTAGATTTAGCTATCAGCCCAATTGTATAAGGGAAAGTCAATCTAGCTGCAGCTCGTCGAGGAATTCTAGAAGCTTCATCAAAAGGTTACCGAACAATTGGCATGAAATGTAGCTCGATAGAAGGAGCAACGAAGTTGAGGAAGGAGACGAGTGGTTTACAACCTTAAAAGCCTTGTCTAGGTTTGCCTCAATAAGGAGCGTTTCCTTAAGAAGAGAACGAGCAAGCTTTCCCCCATATCAAATGGACCTTTTAAGATTCTTAAGTACATCAATGAAAATGCCTATGAGCTTAGGCTTCCTGACGGATACGGTATATCTGCTACTTTTAACATAGCTGATCTAGTACCTTATGTACCTGATGAAGAAGAGGGCCAAGGTTTGAGGGCAAATCTTCAACAACCACATGGAACTAATAAACTATCGACTATTGGTTTTCTTACTTGTGCATGACTCCGAGGCCTCCAATCCCTCACCTAAAGAATTCTCTCTCGGTAACCTACCGATGACGAGAAACTTTACATAGAAGGAGGATGGCTAAACTCCTTGAGTAGTCTACATTGTTGTACTATGATTTGTACTCTTGATTGTATTGATGCCGATTATTCTTTACCTGAAGACCCTATGTCGAGTGATTTGACCTTCATCTGCTGAGAGGTTCTTGCCAAGTGATGAGATACTCTTTTACTGGCTAATTAGTTCTCTTTCGGCCTGCTACCATTTCTTATGGTACCTATTTCTTGTCTCGGCCTCTTTGTTACTGTAACACCGTGATCTTTCTTGCTTATTGTGATAAGAGAATCTTTGTATGTGATTAATGTTGCATCGCCACCTATCATCTTCATTTGACATTGTATTATTTTTCCATTTTTGTCTTTTGTCCTTTTTACCCTTTAGGCATTCTCTTTCTATAGATGCCTTTTTGTAATTTTTGTATTTGTAATGTTGCCCTAAGGACTTATTATAAACAATTCATTCTCTTTATAGTCGAAATCATTTGACTTTACACATAAATATTGAATATACTGTTCTTGCGAGATAACCTCTTTAAGTCCATTTTCATACACTCTTATCTAATCTTGTCAAATAGCTCAAAATCAGTGACAGGTAGACCTTGGCATTTACTTGTATGCCATATCAAGTGAAGTGTCAAGTTGTGCTGTGTTCGTTAGTGTAGCATATCCTTCGAAGCAGCTTCATGTCAATTACTCTAATTAGTCGTAGACTTATTCACTCTACTTTCTTTAATATTTCGAATGACCCATTAATTCAAATTTGTTACAGTAAGTCCTAATAATAACTGAGTTTTTAGGCACATCAAGATCTACAATTAATAGTGAGAGGACTCGCTTTATTATGTCCATAAGGCCTTAAATAGATTTTGATTGCGAGAGTACTTGTATATTTGTGTCCATAGGGCTTTACATATATGTTGATAGTGAGATGACTTGCTTAGTTGTGCCTGGGGAGCCTTGGATGGTGGATGGCCTTGGTTGGGGTCTACTTATTTAGATTAGTATTTCTTTCTCGACTAGGGTAATAGTTGAGTGTCACCTGGTGGGAAGGTGCCCCTAGGTAACCTATGTAGATAAGGTAAGGTGCTCTATGCAGATAAATACATAAGATAATCAAAGTATATACGATATAATTCTATACTTTCCATAGTTTCAAACTCCTATTGTTGTGTTGTTTGCATTCATCACACTTGAATTTATTTATTCATTTATTTTTATGTAGACAGCTTACATATGTACTAATAATGTTTGATAACTTGCTTGAATGGTAGTGGTAAGGAATGAACTCATTGAGCTATGGTTTGCTCATTTTCCTATAGTTTCTTTTACATGTCTATTTAAGCTAAGATTGGGATAAATTTCAAGTGTTGAGTGTAAATTAGATATAAGTTTGATAATGATAGAGTCTATAGATAAATGCGTGGCTGGTATAAAAATATCTTTTGTAGAAAATATTTATATATTAAGTATTTATATAATTTAATATTTCTTGCAAATTGTAAGGTTGATTTACCCTATCTTATTATTTGATAGGGAATACTGATTTTTTATAGTTCTATGAGACTATAGAATATCGGATATCCATAATTATCTATATTTTATAGTAAGTTAATTAATTAAAAATCATAAATCTTAGTGATTGATTATTTAGAGTTTTGCGATTTTTAACTTGTAAGGCCATTTTCGTATCATGAGTGTATATATGATATGCAAATTGTAAGGTTGATTTACCTTATCTTATTATTTGATAGGGAATACCGATTCTTTATAGTTCTATGAAACTATGGAATATCGGATATCCATAATTATCTATATTTTACAGTAAGTTAATTAATTAAAAATCATAAATCTTAGTGATTGATTATTTAGAGTTTTGCAATTTTTAACTTGTAAGGCAATTTTCGTATCATGGGTGTATACATGATATGAAAATTTTAAGTAATTCTATTAGAGTCCCTATAAGGTCTTGACAGGAAGCAAGACAATGAAGTATAGGAAGAACAAAGTGAAATCATGGATTCGGGTTTACATATTTATAGTTGTGTATAATAATCGAAGTGATAGTTATTGAAGAGGTAATTGACTTGATACACCACAACCTGATCCTATTATGTATTCTACAAAAAGAATGAATGACTTTGATCCATTAAATAAAACTATCACTACATAGGCACACCTAATAGTCTATCATTAAGTATCTTAAGCACTAAATGTCCTGAAATTTAGTGCATAAGATAAGTTGGATTGAAGCTTCTTGAGTAAGTTGAAGTGCCTTGAATTCAATAGCTTACAATGAGATTAGGTTAGACAACTTAACTAACAATACTTTACCCTATTCAGTTTGGGTAACATAATTGTAAAAATCACGAGTTAACTATACAATTTTACGAATTTGTGATTTTATGATATTTTTCTTAGTTAAACGGATATAAAATCGTTTGAGTATATACTTTTAATAGAATTATGAGTTTAGGTGTATAAGTTTACAAGCTTATAATTTTACCAGTTTTGTACGATTTTATATAATTTTACTGATTTTATATGTTTTAAGTCTAAATAGAATCATAATTTTAACAATTATGGGAAGCAAAGCCAAAAGTAGCCAGACAATTACACCGTTGGGCACCAAACACCTCTTAGTATGCTACTTGGTTTTTGGTAAAGGCTTTCATAGCTTCACTTACCTTGTATCCCATATCCATCCAAGAAGCACAAGGATGCTCAACTCAGGTGAGTTGCTTGCTTGGCCACTCTGTTCCAATCATTCCATAAGCAACTAAAACCTGTAGCATAGGAGCTCTAAACACTAAGAATAAGGTTACATGACAACATAACAACCTTTATCCTTTAGGTAAAGCTCTTATCTATGGTGTGTAGCAGTTTGTCCCAAGGTATTAGAAGCCTTGCCAAAGCTTGCTCTACTTACATAACTAATAATAATGGTAGGGGTAAAGAAGAAAGATTTTGGGATTTTCAAAGAAGGGGAGGAAGGGGGGAGGGATGTTGTAGGGAAGCGAGTTTTGATAGACTATTTTGTATATAAGTTTCAAAACCCTAACTAATTAGATTAGTGTTGATGAGCTTTCTAGAGCATGGGCCTTCAAGCTTAAGTGGATTGAACTTAGCCCATAAGTTGAAAGAATTCGATATAAAACAAGTCAATAGCCTCATAACCCTCCTTAATATTTTGCGCCAGTTTAGAGTTAAAAAGAAGATCTCAGGGCATTTCTCATTATCCTTATCTAGCTTAACCATCCTCTTAAAAATATAACGTTAGACTTCTTGATAATGGATTGAAATTCTATCACTTTATGTACAATCTATCCCTCGTTATCCTATCCTCTATTTGAATATTTGACTTAAATGCAAAATGGGTATGTAGACCTCTTATCACGTAACAAGGTAAATGTTTTATTCTTTTTAATTTTCTTTTCTTTTTATTCTTTTTCACATAATTGTAATTCTTCCATTTCCAATTAGCACAAAAACTTTCCAAACACAGTATTTTTTATTTTATTTTATTTTTTTACCACGCGTATCCTAGTTGGGCTCCACCGAGTTTTATCTAACAATTTTCCCTTGCATAGAATCAGTATGTATCTGGCCGCTCCATAGGGTTGCCCGTTGATTATGACTCGAACCGATACTGTTATATCTGTACGCCCCTTATCTCCACGGATCTGGTCCACGTGACGTTCCGTGAAAGCCCGATTCTTTTGTCTTTAGTTTTTTTGTTTATTTATTTATTTCCTCCAGTCTCCGTACCATCGCTCAGCATTTCTTAGTTCCGCAATCTCTCTATCTTCCACTAAAGCACACGCACACCCTTTCTCTCTTGTGTTTT
>JAMXBB010000008.1:62990627-63028322 GCA_024138015.1 Lumnitzera littorea
CATGTGTAAAAATGTTGTTTGACACATATATATTGTAACTTTGTGAAATATTATTAGGCCAATTTATTAAGGTTCCCTACAATGGCAATGAGTGAAAAGGCAGTTGGTTGTCATTTCATCTGAATCTAATGCAATGTAGTTGTAGTTTGGAACCTGTATAAGTTATCAAAACTGTAGCAAAGCTCCTTGTTATGTGGTGGGGGGTGGTTGAAGGGAGGAGGGGGCGTGAGGGAATGGAGAAAAGACAGAGAGAGCATTTAAAATAAAAAACAAAATAACTGAAAAAATGAATAAGAAACAGTAATACATACACACACATATATGTATGTATGTATATATATGACATTAAATAATCCTGTCTATAATATAAGAAGTAATTCAAACCAAAATATAGTATTTTACAATTTTACAGTATTCCGATAGGTCCCCTTAAGGGGTGCCCCAAAAGCACTAACTAATAGGCCAAAAAGAAACTTCTTATGTTTTCATTGTTAATCACACACTTCACGAAAAAACAAGTAAATGAAAAGGTTTCTTACATACTATAACAATTTCCCATAGGACATTCATTAACAATTTTCTTCTAATAATTACTTTAATATCCCTTACACTTAATTTAAAATATACATTTAACATGTATATATACTTAACATTTACATATATAACAAGTATTGTATTGTTATACAATATAAATAAAAAAGGGTGCTTTTATATTATATTATCGTTAAAAAAAAGAAGATGTATATATCGATATTGATAGATAGATTGATTTATATATATATAAGATTGAATGCAAATGGGATGAAAGTATTACGTATTTTTGCCAACTAGGGCAAAGTGATCTACTGAAGAGAAAAAATGAAGGGAAAACCTTGCTATAGTTTTTTTCATAATAAGAGATCAATATAAACACAAAGAGAAAGAGAATAAAAGGAGACTAGGATCACATCGAATTTGATTCTAACTAATCCATATCTGTCAAATCTAATCGACTCTTGTCCTAATCAATGCATACCTACCTGAATTAAATCTCTAAGATAGCAAGAATAATTAGAAAATCAGAAATTAATTAAATATTTAAAACCATAACTTCCAACACTCCCATTTGTTGATGCTGATGGTGGAGGTGCTGTCATTTTACACTCTTACGAGACTGGAGTACATCCTTTGAATGTCTTTCATTACCTTCTATACCCAAATTACTTCACAAATGTCATGAGCAATGGCCTTTTGATGCTAGAATCAGCTTCTTGCATCTACAAGTTAACAAATTTCCCCATAACTTAGTGTAATAACACAAAATTGACTTACTATCCTCACAATTTCCTGCCCAATTAGCATCTACAAACCCTTCTATTTACCTTATCCTACTTGTCTTGTAGAATACACATTTCTCAGACGTTCATTTTAGGTTCCTTAGAATTTCTTTAATCTCTTGATTTACTTTTGTAAGTTTTGCATGATTTGGAAATCCATTAAATATTGAACAACATTTTTTGGCAAGAGATTCTTTATTTGCTTTCAATATTCAATGATAAGACAACTCATTCCTGAAAGTTTAAAATATCTTGGTTAATGTTATTGCCAAGTGTGAGCTTGGATTGGCTCTTAGCTTGTTTTTTAGAAAGTGAGCCATAAAGAAACATCTTATTTTCTTCATTTTCCAGAACAGAACTTCAATACAATTAAAGTTAATGAGAGCCCATTTTGATTGGATCCATCTCGTGTACTAAAAATACAAGGAATCATTTGGCGAGCCACAATCTCTTGTTCACCATAAGATTAACTTATCTTCTCTCTAATTGCGTAATTATCCCTTTAGTGGGATATAAGATGACATAGAATCCGAGGCTAATATTAAAAATAAGCATCTAGGTGCCTTATTTGGAGGGAAAAATGAAGAACATGTTGTTGTTATACTAAAAGTTGCTTCAGTCTATCTCGTTTAATTTAATAACTTTATTGAACCGAGAAATTGATTGGCCAAAATCTTCTGAACTTAGCTGGAAGCCAAAATGTTTTATGGTTTTATATTTTGTAGTCATTGTTTACTTGGTCTTAACTTAAGTCCAAGCCATCACCACGTCACTCTATAAACATTCTTTTGATGTTGTAGTGCATTTATTACTCCTTGTGAATTATTTATACCTTTGGTTGGGCTGCACACCTTGTGAACATGCAATGCATGGTTTTGAAGATAAATAATGAGAAGTTATTTTCTAGGAAGTAGACAAAATGCATTTTTCTCCAAAGAGTGAGGAACCTAATCTGAAGCATCAGCAGAAAGCTAGTCATTTAAGAAAGAGGATTGTGTTTGGACTTGGCATTGGAATTGTTGGTGGTGGGGTTGTGTTGGCTGGAGAGTGGGCTTTTACGGTAGCTGTGGCAGCAGTTGTTTTCGTTGCTGCACGTGAGTATTTTAAATTGGTTAGAAGTCGTGGGATTACGGCTGGAATGACACCTCCTCCACGATATGCATCCCGAGTTTGCTCAGTCATTTGTGCATTGATGCCCATACTGACCTTGTGAGATCCTCTTATCATTGCACTTTTTATATCTTGGCATGTAGAGGATGCTTTCTTGCAACAACATGAACTTATTATTTTTTAAATATCAATTGGTCTAATAGATACAACTGCAAGTTTCTTTTTAGGGGATAGGAGCCGAAGCTTTATTTTATTTTCTCATTGCTGTTCATATTTTAGACACATATTGAAACTAGCTTGAATTCCTTCCTCTGTATTGTGATTCTGTGTTGACTTATTGCTGATGCATTGATCCATCCTTGGCAGGTATTTTGGTCATATAGATGTTTCAATAACCTCAGCTGCTTTTCTTGTTGCCATAACATTGCTACTACAAAGAGGGAATCCACGCTTCTCTCAGCTTAGCAGTACTATATTTGGGCTATTTTATTGTGGTTACCTTCCATGTTTCTGGGTGAAACTTCGATCTGGCCTGGCCGCTCCAGCCCTAAACACTAGTAAGGTTTCATGTTCTTCAATTTATAAAATTTGTTTATACTATAGTCTGGCATAGTCTAAGTTGCTTGTCTTGGGGCGTAAGTGCACAAGGAGAGGTGAGGCGCACAAATGCATCTTGCAAAGTGCCAGGCAAGGTGCATTGAAAAGTGCCAAAAAATGAAGGTGCGAGGTGCGTGCCTCAATAATTAACCCTATGTTTTGTGTTTGTACCAATTTCATCATCATAAGCTAATATGTTTATGGGTACTGTGTTAAATCTAATTGGAAGTTTCAATATGACGTACTATAATGCCATGCCATTCCATATAATCTAATGTATGCTGAAGTTCTATAGATTTGTGGTTTGATGTGAGATTCCTTTGTTCATTTCTTAAAATTTTACTATTCATCTATGTCATAATTTTCTTTTGCTTACACTAATGCTTTCACTTGTTAAATAGGAAAGCCAAAACAAACTCACATTATTACTAATTGTCATACTTGAATCTAGTGATTATTTACTATTGAATGTATTTTTGTAACGGATGAAAAGTATTTCTAGTTAAAGATAATTTATCTCAAGCAATTTTGGATTACTTATATATAGCACTAAAATTAATGACACTAGAGGGCATATGAAATATCATATTGAGTATTTGAAATTATGTTTATCCATGTTCCAACCATATTTACAGATCATGCCTTGGTTTACAAAGACTTGTGCTTTTTTTGCCTCGATTTGGATGCTTTTAGGGATGCATTTCTCATAGGTGCTTTTAGCCTTTCACTGCACTGCTTTTGCAATGATACTTATAGAGATGAAGTTTCTCTTTGTTTCCTATGATATGGATCCTAGATTTGGTACTCTTCCTTTCATTTTTCTATACGGCCTTCCTCTTTATAGAACATTTTATACTCTATTAATGAAGTCAGAACAGGTTATGCAATTCCAACAGAATAACTTTTTCATATGCAATTTAGGGCTTCCCATCTACATTTCTGTGAAGGAAAACTGTATGTACTAATGATGCAAATTAGTAGGTCATGAATTAGTGGATGTGAAAGTATTGAATCAATTGAACTTATTCAATATGCACTTCTCATCTATTATTTATTTTGAAGTACTGTGGAGCTGAGAGCCCCAGACTTTCCCTGATGGGTCAGCATTGTTGGGCTATCGACATTCTGTTTTCAAATTTTTACCTTCAGTATCTTCAATTAGTATCTCTTATTAGTTCCTTTCTTTTGTTTTTATTTGTATAATATAATCAGGACTAGGATCAGCATGGCCGATTCTTCTTGGTGGCCAAGCTCACTGGACAGTAGGCCTTGTTGCATCGCTAATTTCTATCAGTAGCATTATTGCTGCAGACACATTTGCTTTTCTGGGTGGCAAGGTACTCTCAACTCCTGGTCTTCTGCAATTGCATCTTTTAGCAATTTAACTTTTCTTTTAAAGAGATTTCAGCCTATTGCACTTCACTTTCATTTGAACTAGTGCTATCTATTATGGTTGATTCATCAACTTAAGAAGGCAAAGGGAGGAAGTGTGGCTACTTGATCTGGTCATGACTATTTTGTGTCTGTGCACATGTGCTTTAGTGGTGACTGTGCTGTGTTGTACATGTCATATATTTGTGTTTTGTGTCCTATATCTAGCCATATGTTTGGTTTGTGCTAGTATGTAATTAATTAAGGTTTGTGGGTTGTTTTTTGTAAGTGGCAGCAAGGACACATGTTGGCTATTTAGAAGTTACTTATTAGAAAAACTGCGATTTGTGTTGTGTCATGTTGGGAGTAAAATTAGGAACTTTTATTGCATAACTGCTTGTTGTACAATATACAAAGAGAGAAGAAAATGGGAAAAAAAGCAGTCTTATCATTTGCCAGAAACAAGTTTCAGAATTATTTTTTGAAAAGATTTAAGGGCTCTCTCTTTAAATGAGCTCTTAATTGAAGATCGTAGGGTTCTCTCTAACTGAGCTCTCTTCATCATTTGATTCTCTCTATAATGATGCCTGAAAATTATTATTTTGAAACCAATACTGTAATAATTTGGTATTAGAGCCAGACATGATGGAGGATTTTTGTTCTCTTCAACAATTCAAATTGTTTATGGCCATGTATCAAGAAAATCAAGCAAGGGAGTGGAAGAACCAAGAATATGATAGACTTGCCTCCCAAGACCAGCAAGAATTTTCATGGCACATAGAGCACCTGTGCCAAAATTTTCTAGAGTGGCTGCCAGATGGTCATGATTCTACAAAAATGAGTCACAATCCACATGATAGAAATCTGTGGACAGCAGCTTGTGAACATCTAGACTGGAGCAACTGGACAATACCACAGTTCACGTATGAGGTCAGAAGAGTGATATGGTTGATTCATCGACTTAAGAAGGCAAACGGAGGAACTGTGGCTACTTGATCTGGTCATCACCAAGTTGTGTCTGTTTGCATGTGTTTTAGTGGTGATTGTGCTGTGCTGTACATGTCATACACTTATGTTTTTGTGTCCTTTGTCTGGCCATAGATTTGTTGTGTGCTTGTATGTAATTTTTTAAGGTTTATGGGCTGTTTTATGTAAGTGGCAGCAGAGACATATGTTGGCTACTGAGAAGTTAGCGATTAGCAAAAGTGGGAGTCACGTGTTGTGTCATGTTGGGAGTAAAATTAGGAACTGCAGTTACATAACTGCTGGCCATACTGCATATATAGAGAGAAGAAAGCTGTCTTATCATTTACGGAAACATGGTTCAGAATTATTTTCTGAAGAGATCTAAGGGTTCTCTTTTCAATCAAGCCCTTCTAATTGTAGAGTTCTTTCTAAATGAGCTCCAGTCAAGATATAGTTGGATTGTTTCTATAATGATACCTGAAATTTATTATTTCGAAATTGATCCTATAACACTATCTGTTATATCCAAGTTATCCAGTTTTGTTTTCACACGCATATTAGCTTTTTACTATTGAGTTTGGTTGATAATTATCATAAGGTAGCTTTCAAGTTGGGGAGGAAATGCTTATCCTGCTAAATAATATGGAGAGACCTTGTTGGTGTTTAGGATACCAAAGTCTCCCAAGTGTTTAGTTTAGTAGATTATTTGCTACTTAATGGTGCCCTCTTTGGCATCAAATGATCGTGCATAATCATGACAGTGATTATTTCCATTCTTGCACTTTTTAAAGGAAAGATAGTCCTCAGCCAAATTCTTGATTTTGTGGGTTTTTTGCTGGGGATTAAATTGTCTTTACCGCACAGAGCTAACATCCACAAATAGAGCGCAATTGACTAACCTTGTTGACATGCCATGCTTGAAGAAATGCAGTTGCTTATGTTGATTTGTGATCATTATGGAAAATGGGGTCTTGTTTAAATTTTTGCTTCTTTGCTCTTTTCTCTCCTCTGCATTTACCTTTATTTCACACTATTTGTATGCTGAATTGTTTTGTTTCTATCATATTGATATTATTAATCAACAAGGAATAGGAATCATGCAGCTGAGAATTATGTAGTACTGTTATTTTTCCTTTGATAAAGTCCATGGTATTTATACTTAGAGCAACCAATGAGATGATATACTTTTAGTGCAGACATTTGGTAAGACACCACTTATTAGAATCAGTCCAAAGAAGACATGGGAGGGGACTATTGCAGGATTAGGTGGCTGTATAGCTACTTGTGTCATACTCTCAAGAATATTTTGCTGGCCATCATCCTTGATAAGGTACAGTGTCCTTTTCTCTTGCAGATTTATAGAGGTAGGTATTTGTTATGCAGAACAGTTTTAGTTTCATTAATGGTGCCTAAACTTTAGCCAAGCTTTGAACAGGCTTCGTTTCATCAATGGTGCATAAACTTTAGCCAAGGTTTCAAATCATTAGTCAATTATATATATTCTATTAGATTAAAATTGGAAATGAAGATGGTTTCAGTTGTACTTTTATTAACACACATCTTGGCCTCTATGCCTTCCTACCTATCATAGAGAGGCATGTTGAGGCATTTAAACAAACTTACAAATCCTATATGCAGAAAAATAGAATAACTTGCATACATCATCTTTCATTTTAGATTCTTATCATAATCCTAGTTGAGTATGATATAGTGTTTGCTGTATTTTCTTTCTTTGTTGGTTGAGACCCTACTCTCCTTTTGTTCTTTTCCCTCTAAATAAAGTTAACTGGCTGGAGCAAAACAATATTCAACCATTCTTTCAGTTTGTTTTGAAATGTGGCATAGCAGGAAGTTGATTGTTTGGCTTACCAGAGAACTTCAAATTAAGATTTTATTTTTCTTGAGGTCTTGAATGGGTCTTGAGAGGCTTGGCAGTATCTAGCCATGCAATGTGTTATCAACACAGGAGTAGGATCTAGTTATTGTAAATGTATTAAAGAAAGGGTTGAGAGCACATTTTTGAGAAACCTCTGATCTTGTAAACACTCAAGTGCTGATTAAATTTTAGAGATGACATTCTGTATTTCTAAATTTACTTAACCATACCAAAGGAGTAAATCACTGGGATAGATAAAATTTCCATATTCAGCATAAGAAAAATCTCAGTATTCCTATCATCCAGTTAGGCTGCCTTATTAGTACCTGGATCCCTATTCCTAGAAATGCCTAAAGTCACTGTTATCTGACTCTTCAGTTTTCCTTGCCATAGTTGTGTCTAATTTCATGTTCCTTCCTTCTCAAAGAGTCTAAATGTGGAAGATTCTGGATGCCAGAACCTAATTAATATTATCAAGACCGAATCGGACTTTGACTTGGATAGGTCAAGGGGTGTAACCAGGACTGAACAAGATTTATATATTATTTATATTTTTTTAGAAACAATAAACTTGAAAGGTAAAGAAGGTGAAAGTAAAACAAATACCGGTGGAGCTGACAATCACCATGAAATGAGTATGTGAGGGTCGACTGTTTTGAAATAAGCCTTGAATTAACTGTTGCAGCCAGTATTTGTGTGGCCAGCAAGACTATAGTCGAAATGGAAACCTTGATTTCATAGAGCATAGAGGTATGTATATGCATATACTTGTTAATAACAACTTTACATAGTTAATATTTACATTTAGTCAAATTGGGTAGACTCTTAAGCTATACATCCGCAAATACAAAACAGTAAAGGATGAATGCAAACTCCAACTAACTATTACACTAGGTATATCATCCATACAAATAATATTGCAGCATGAAATATGTAACAAGATACCATAACTCGTTTGCGTTTTGGTGATATGCACAGACACATGTATCCATAGACCCTCCAAGAGCCCTGTTAGTAGTGTTGGCATCACTGTAGTAATCCAACCTAGTCAAATCGTTAATATGGTGCATAAAGGTGGTTGATGTGTCCATAGTGATGGGCATGTGCCAGCTTTGTGAGTATTGCGAAGTGTTTACATTTAATCATCTGTATCGGTATTATATGTCATTTCTTGTCATTATTGAATATAAATGTCTATTTCCTTTATTTACTTACATTTTCATAGTTGTAACTGCCAATACACCTACTCACTTGTATCTTTCTTGTCATATCTAGTTGATGGATCTAACATATCCTCTTGATTTTGCATTTAACATTTTCTCTCAATTATATCCAGTACAATAACTTTGGGATTCTTGAACTTCTTTGGGTCTGTCTTTGGGGACCTTACCGAATCGATGATAAAACGAGATGCTGGTGTCAAGGATTCTGGGACTCTCATACCTGGACATGGTAATTCCTACTCAATTATTACACATGGATTGATACAACCCTAGAATACTAGTATTAGTGAGTATGGGTGATGATATGTGATCTGTGTTGATGTGCATGTAGTGTTGTGTCCAATGTTGATTTGTGTGTAGTGTTTGTAGTGCTGTGATGAGGCACGTGTTAGTATTATAGGTGTTCTGTGTGGTGTAATGAGAGGAAAAAAAAAGTGGAGTGGCATATTTGTAAATATGAAGATTAGAGTAATATAAGTAGGAGTAAGTATTAAGAGCTAGGGATTTAGAAAATTAGTAAGAAAAATAAATTGTAAGTCCTAGCAAAGGAATTTCCCTAAGAGGAAGTATGTTCCTTTGTTGGCATCAATCTTGGAGATTCTCTTGAGGTCTATTCCACCCTTTCTTTCTTTTTATTCATCATTTTCTTGTTATTTCGAACCCAAGGCTCAATCATGGACATTATTCTCTGTGTGTTTTTAAGTTGTCCCATCAATGACTGATGTTAGTTACTATAATATCTATTATGGGTCATATCTCTCTCCTTCTCTCTCTTGGTTTTTTTAATGCTTTTTTTTCTTTTCTTCATTGGTGCATGAGCCCCACACCCCCCCCCCCCCCCCTCTTCCCCTTATGATCCATGTAGTGGTTATGTCATTTCTCATGAGATTCTCTAATCTTTTCCACTGGCCAATCTCTTGGGGGTTAATCTTTATTTACTTTATTAGACTATTAGTTCTTTGTCTTCCATAAGATTCTTCTTTTGAGGTTGCTTTGACTCTTCTTATTGAGATGTTTTGATACATTTAGGTTTAAGATGAGCCTCTCCTTTTTCTTTGTTCAACTGATTTGTTGCTAGTGTGAGCTTCTAAATTAGAAGATAACCATAGAAGTTGTGGAGTGACTTATTGCACATTAAGCATTTAATGCAAGGTCCTTGGTTGATAATGGGAGACTTCAATGGGTATAGAGACAATCTTAGGGGTAACTAGCATCTTACTAGAGGAATGCGGTACTTCAACAAATCATGGGGTTAAGATTGTTGATGCTAGTTTCAATGTGATGTGGTCTAATTATTGCGGTGATATCCCTTCTTTAGGAAGTTGGATAGAGTCTTGGTGAATCATGAATGTCTGTTTAGGTTCCTGGCCTTAGAGACTTTTTAAGCCCTTTGGAATATCAGACTAGAACCCATTTAAGCAAGCTTGGTATTGAGCTTTCACGTTGTAAATCTTTAATTTTTGGATTGAGCTTCTGAACTCTCTCCAGTTGGTTGAGAAAGTATGGAATATGTTGTTAGAATAACACTCGATTTCAAAATTTGTTCTAAACTAAAGCTTTTGAAGGAATTTGGAATACTCAATTGAGAACTGTTTTTGATCTTAGTAGATTGAATGGAGAATGCTAGGGAGAATCTACAAAGTGGAATGGGAGGCAAATAGAAGTAACATTCAAATGAGTAACTGGGACTTGGGGAAGAAGCACCTTTGGAGAATTTCTACGTTTTCTGGTTGGAGGAAAGCTTCTTTAAGCACAAGTTAAGAGACTGAAATAGTTATTGCTTGGAGAGGAGAATACCTCTTATTTTTTTCAAATTTGTGCAACTAATACCTCTTATTTTTTTCAAATCTGTGCAACTAATAAACCATGAGAATTATATCCTTTTAGTCTGTGAAGATGAGGGATCAGTCCTTTCTCATCCCAAAGAGGTCTAAGAGAAGGTTATTACTTTTTTCTAGTACGTGCTTAAGGAGCCTAATGCTCTAGATATTAATGTTGCTGGGGTAGCTTCTTCATCACTCATATCAATGGCATGATCTAATTGAGGTAGTCTATCCTGAAGAAGTTGAGGAACCTTTTTCTTCCATGGCTAAAGACAAGGCTCCAAGGCATGATGGTTTCAGTTTGTACTTGTTTGTAGCCATGTGGAAGCTATTGTGGCTATTTAAGATTTCTTTTTTTTTTTTTTTAAATATATATTAGAGTGTGTGGTAAAAATACTCAATAACACTTGCCTAAACTAGATGTCAGGGAAAGTTTTTCTGTGCCTTGCTTCTACATTTGGTTCCTAATCACATGAATTTTTCCTTGTTATTTGTTGCAATACACTTTACAAGTGTATGTCTTGAAATTTTGAAGGGTCTCCTATTCCTTATGTTGTGGATGATCAGCTACTAATTACATATTCAAAAAACTCAACTCTAGGGCCTAGCTGTGTAATTAGCATTCCTAGAAGCAACCTCAACTGAAGCTTCTTGAAGTCTTAGTCATCTTGCATTCTGTTCTTGCCAAATGTAATACAGAACTGCTGCGCAAACTTTCTTCGTCACCGAGTTAAAACAAGGGTAAGGACTTTGGAAGAAGATTGAGAACTCCTAATGGTTCTAGCAAAATCACATTTGAAGAAGCAGTGACCATGTGATTCCTCATACCTTCAACAAAGGTAACAAACATTCTGATTTATAATATTCCATGACAAGAGCTTGTGTAGGGTATGGAGTCTTTGTTGAGCTACAAGCCAATGAATAAAATCATGTTGCTGTATGCATCCTTTTGTACTGAATAAGACTTCCAAAGGACCCTATGGCTGTGTATTGTTAGCCCAAACAGTAGGCTTCCATGATAGAAAGGGATTTTTCTGGCTTTTCTCTCCAAACTAGGCTATCATAAGTAGTGGTTGAGGCTTCTGAGAGCCAGGTAAATCCTGCTTTAGAGAATAGCACAGGGGGTGAGATGATCAAGACCATTCATTCCCTTTTAAGATGGAGCACAACCTAGTTTCCTTGGCCCAATTTGATTCATAAATGCTCTTTGACCAATCTAGCCAATAGAGGGGCCTTTAGGATGACTATCATCATACCATGGTGATATGCAGGAGTTTCCATCACTAATCTTCCACCTCAGTAACTGCTGCCTTATCTCTTGTATGTAGAATTTTCCTGAAAACCCAAGAAGCACCACTAGGCAGCTTGTTGCCAAAAGTTTCTACCCTGAGTAATTCACTGCCAGCCAAACTCGGCTAAAGCAAGTCCTCCTCCTCCTCCATGCAAAGCTTCCATACATGCTTTAACTGGCAGTGAAGTTCCAATCTACCACATCAATTATGCTAAGTACCCTTGATGGTTGGGTTTGCAAATGTCTTCCCTAGATAGTTGGCCCTTCGCCTTGTTCTCATCACCCTCATTCCAAAGGAATTTGTTCATTTTTGCTCTAATCTGTTCGAAGAAACTCTTGGGTGATAGATCTGCCATAGATTAATAGACTTGAAGTGGAAAAAGAATGCTTTTTGTCAATTGCACTCTACCTGCATGATACAAAAATTTGCTAGTCTAATGGCCAAACCAAGAGCTAATTCTGCTGATCAAGTCTAGATAAGTTGTCTTAGGGGTTTTGGAAGAGATAAGAAATAGACCCAAGATTCTTATAGGAAGAGTGCTCAAGGAGAAGCCTGAAAGACTATAGGTCATAGGGTTTGCAATGATCTCATTACCCTTACTAAGTTCACATGGTAGAGTCATGCATTATAGGTTATTCTCCCCTAATGTTAAGGCTCTTTGTAAACCTTGTCTCCTGCACAATTCTAATGGGAGAAGAGGCTGATCACACGGTTTGAATTTTGCGTGCTTTTGTACCATCTTTTCCAACATCACATGCATGTTATGGAAATGGGAATAGAGTAGCCATTTTGTTACATCTTTCCTCACCCCATCCCCCCAAAACATTTTTTTTGGATATATGACTGTAATATATGTACTTATCTGTATGTGACTCCCATATGCATCTGTTAGATGTGAGTGTTGATGTTGTGGCTGTTTACCATGATTTTAGGATTTACTATGTCCTGTCAAATTATGCCTCGATTAGCTATAACCCATCTCGCTCTTTTGCTTCTCTCTCTCTCTCTCCCCCTTCATCTTCTTATTGCTACTAGCAGTGGTGTAATACAAGCCACATTCAGGATTTACTCTTTTGATGTGCCTTTTCTCATTGGGGCTATGGTAGTGGTTGACAAATGCAAGAAACTTGGTAGTGTGGGAAAACTTTAGGGTTATTAGGATTTTGGAATAGATTTGCAGAAGGTTAGATATGCATGTTTATGAAGGAGTTCTGACTAATTTGTGGTCAAATTGTGTATAAAGAAAGAGTTCTCATATTTAAGTCCATTTCATTTAGGAAAGGGTTCAGTGGAGGCAGTACTTGGTTGAAACAGAAGCAGCATTATAGAGTCCCTGTGTTTTCTGGACTGCACTTGAGCTCTGAGGAAGATCTGTGGGATAAACTTTTGAGCAACAATGTTTTCTGGGGTAAATGTGTTGCGCCATTGTCATCGAAAGAACTGTTGGGTCATCAAGCATCAGAAAATGAAATGGTGAAAGTGCAGTCTTACTATATTGTTTGTTTTGATTTGTGCTCTTGGAGGGATATATAGTATATGAAATCAGAAATGAATATGTTAAGTATTGTTAATCGAGCAGAAAATGATAATAATTGAATGGGACAGTTTTGACATGAAAGGCAGACTTAGATACTGAAGTTAAAAGCAAGAAGTTGTGAAAGAGATTCATAAGGGCTACATTGAAGATGTGAATAACAGATGTTTGATACTATGGCAGTTGAGCGAGTATGATAGAAAATGCAATAATATTGTCAAGTGTACATTGCAGATGATGCTTTTTTGTGGTAGTTTGTTGATGTTTTGTCATTTCTGTTGTACAAAGGCTTATCTACTAGTATTTGTTGTTGTGGATTACAACAGTTTGTTCAGAAGGAACTCCTTTACCCTTTTTGAAATTTACCCAGCTAACTGTCCAAAAACTGGATTCTCTGATCTCAAGATGAGACTCCTAATTTATGTCCATAGATGAGTCTCTAATTATTCTTGAGAGGTCCCTTTTAATAGTGGAATTAAATTAACATAGAGAATTTGTATGAGCAAAGTTCAACAGCTAGATGATGATCTTTTCAAGCTGATGCATTATATGCTAAAATATATTAAACTATTTTAGTTATGAATGGTATTTATTCAAAGCTGTACTTTTTCATTCTCCAGTTGATGTTCATAGGGCAGACCACCATGGTGTTCCATTGATTATGTTTATGTTATTCAACCAAAAGTTGTGATATATGCTTTTTGTGAATTTTAACTTTTAAATCATTCTTCTCAAATTAACAATAATACTAACCAGAAAGGTTCAGTTGCAAAACTGCAATTATATAGTGAAAGAGGAAAAAAGAAAAAAATAGAAAAAAGAAACTCAGTGAAGATATATTCGTTATTAAGCAGCTTTAATTTTTCTTAGCAAGGGGCATTGATGGTTCTTAGCATTGGTATAAGCTAGTTCAGTTTTGCAAGTGCTTTCAGTAGGCACCTGGTTGGGTGTTGGTTCCAGTGCTCTCATGGCTAATGGGGGAAATTCCTGCTGTTGTAATTGCTCATTATGCTTTCCCTTGTATCCTGATGATGTGTAGAAATTCTAACTTGTGAAGTTTCATTTTTTTGACTAGTTAAGAGTATATGCTTCTTGAAAGTAGTACTGCACCCCCCAAAAAAAAAAAAACTTGTATTTTTTTCCCTTGTATGGACAATGGTTGCTTAGAGTTTTTTGCGATTCTTTTAGCATTCATCAACATAAGTGCATTGAATAGATTCTTTTAATGTCACTTGTCTGGACAGTAAGGGTGTATATTTCTTGAATTGAAGGTAGTACCAGCCATTGTCACCAACTGTGATTAGAGCCATATGTGCTTAGTTAAATTGTAATAAGAATCTATATCATGTGAAATTCCATGAAGAAATACTTGACTTTTTGAATCCGATAGAAATTCATATTCCTCAAGCCCTCCTTAACTAAAACTATTGGCTCCAAGTCCCCTTACAAAGATTGATAGGTCTTCAATGAAGTAAAGATGCGAAAGTTTCTCATTTTTGAATCTTGTGATACTTGAATCTACTCCATGGCTTTGTCTTATAACAAAAATGAGATCTCCATGGCTAATGCAAAAACTGTTACAGCTTTAATAAACTGACTGTGTTCTTGATTTTTCTATGTTTTAAGGGTGATCTTATACTTGGAACCTAGGAAAATGACATAATTGTCCCTGGCATTTGGGTTACCATTTATGCAACATGAACTTAAATGGGTTGTGTAATTTTAGTGATGACTTGTAAACTTTAATCTTCTCAGAATTTCCCTGTCCCCTTTTGAAACTTCAACGAGAGGCCTTGTACCGTATTTTCCTTCAATATCAAGAGAGTTAAAACCCAAATGTGCTTGCTACAACCACCTTCTAACCCCTCCAACACAACACAAACACACAACCCCACCCCATCACAACACTACCCACACCCCCACCCCACCCCCCCGCCACAACCAAACCAACTTCTGATGAAAATAACAAATGCTGCTTACTGTGAAAGAATGTCCAGATATGTTTAGCTATTGGATAGGTTGAATGTGCAGTTTGTTCAGGTATTACTCTGTTCATGAGCTAGATTAGTGTTATGAATTGCGATGAGAGTCTACTTTATGGTTCCATTTTATAGTACATACTATGATACCTGTCTTCCCTCTACTAGGCTGGTAAATATTTTGACTGATGTCTTCACAGGGGGCATTCTGGATAGATTGGACAGCTATATATTCACCGGCGCATTAGTCTACTCCTTTGTTAAAACGATTCTGCCACTCTATGGAGTTTAATCCTAGTGAGAACATGGCGATTCAGATTCCTTTGTATCAAAATTTTCGGCACCTCAAGTTTAGCAGGCGACTCAAGGTCTCTGGAGAAGAAAGGAAAGAAAAAACTTAGTAATATGTTGATAAACATACGATTGCGGATAGCTTGGAGAGCAGGCATTGTACACTTTCAAGTAGGTCAATATCTGGTGCTGTTAAGGATTAACACCAATTAACTCCAAAGATTTATCTGCCGTGGCTGCTGGATGGAAATGGGAAAGAATTTGCCGCTGAAGGGTATTTTTTGTTTTAATTGCATCTTGAAATCATGCAAAGGATGATTCAAACCTCAAGATGTGTCACCTCATTCTTTGAACGTAGCATTATCACAATGATAGCAGGGATTGCATCACTGAATGAGATTTTTATATAGGTTCTTGTTCCTATTCTTTAGGTTTGTAAATGGAATGTAGTTTTAAATTCATTGTGGCAGTTTAAGTTTAATTTGCTTTTATTATTAATACTATTGTTATTCTATTTATTTATGTATTATTATTATTATTATTACTTTGCTTCGAATGATTTATGCAGATATCTTCTGATTTCATTTTGTATGTGTGCGTCTCCATATATTTATGCGCCAGGTGCTGGATATTTCAAGAAATTGATGGAGCTATGAGAAAATGGACCATGTTAGGACTTCAAAATAGGTTTCAGGCGAGGTCTTTGTTTAAGTCCAGGAAGGGACTATTCAAATCTAAAGAGTCGGCCAAAGAGCTCGAGCTAATTTCAGACCACTGCAGCTTGTTCCTTCGATCAATTTTGCAAAGTTACGCGTAAACAGATGAAAGCGTAGAGAGAGAAGGGGGGGAACAAGAAGGTAGAGAGTTTTAGAATTGGAAGGAGCAAGTTGGAATTTCATCCTGTATAGGAAAACATCTAAAACAATATACATACATCTCTTTCTTATTGGCTATTGCGAGTAATGATAACGACATGGGCTTTTGCCTTCTATTCGAAAATACACGAATTGGTTATTTCATCTCTATTTCAAATTTTGTTGTTAATAAGTCGTTCTTCGCATCCAGAAATATCGATTAGTTTATTACTATATTGGAAAATAAAAGTAAATAACTCATAAAATTTTTCCCCTCTGAAATCGTAGCTGGTTCATGTTCAGATTGCGTGTCCAATTAAATTCGGTCTTATAGGGTACTACAGAAGTCATTTTGATTATGAATCAAAATGACCTTTTCCTGTTCTCCTTTTTCGTCGCATTCGGTTTGTCATACTGTCTGGTGCCCATCTTGATTTTTATTGTTGTTTGTCCTCTTTCATATCTACATATGTCTTAGAGACATATTTATTCCATCTTTAAAAATATTTTAAAAGATGGAATTTTGTATATATATATATATATATGCTTAAACTAACCGATTCAGGTTTGCATTATAATTTTATGATATGAAAATCGATTGAATTTTCTGTATTATTAATTTATTATTAGGTCTCTAATATTTCTCTCAGCCTAAAGTTCCAAAAAACTCTACAGATGCATCCTTTATCACGCAAACTTGAACCAACATTCAGTGTTGCTAGAGTTTGAACTTCGGGAATATCGTCGAAGCTTCTCGAATCTCTCTCTCTAGATTCTTTACGTTGCTTATCTCTCACCTTTAGTCTATCTAACTTTTATTGCTCAATTACCATCAACTAACGTTTTGTTTGTTGCGGGGAAATAAGAAAAAGAAATCAACACTTTGAGTGGCTTGAAACCCCACGAAGGGAAAAAGTAAGAAAGACTAACAAAATTCTTGCTTCTAATTGTCGATACCATTTTTCTGTCTGCTATTTCTTTTCATATCTCCTTTTAACGTGCTTATTTTTTGGTTGTGGTTGTTACTTTCCTATTACTAGTACACACTGTATGCTTTGCTATGATCAGTCATCGTTACAAATACTACACTTGAGATGATTTGAGTCTTATTAATTAGTGGTTTCGTGATAATAATCTTACATACACTCTGGTTTCTCATGTACTCTCCCCTCCAAGAGAACATGGACCTTATTCCCTCAAGGTCGAAATTGGGAGACAGAATCTTATTATGCGTAGTGTCCGCTGATGTAGTGTTGTGTTATGTTGAATAATCCCATTAACCCAGGACTTACCCACCTACCTAGGAATGCCTATACACCAAATATGTCCTCTTGTATGTCTATGGTAAGAAAATCCATACAATGTTGTGTAGAAACTTGATCCTTGAAATTCTTTGATTTTTTTCTTTCTTTCTTTCTTTTTTATTTTATTTATTATTATTTAAATGAGGAAACATGAAAAACAAGGTAAGAAGCATTTAAAGAGGTTTTTCTAAGTAAGCACTTTTTGAATTGTATTAAGGATAAATTAAGGGAAGACTTTTATCAATTAAAGTAGGGAGATAGGAGCATTTAAGAGTATGAAAGGGAGTATAGGTGGTTACCCCAATTTGCTCCACTGGCATATCAAACTAATGAAGAGTTGAAAATTGATAAATTTTGAATGGGCTTAGATCCTTACTTCTAAGCAGAGTTAAAATGAAACAGGGTAGTGACATATATAGATATTGTGAATGAAGTTGCTTGAATGAATGTGAAACTGTTGTTTATGTTTTCCTTCTTTGTGAGTATACTAGGAATGTTTGGAAGCTACTCTTTACTCACTTTGGTATTAGTAATCTTCCAAATATTTCAGCCATTGATGTCTTAGTCAAAGTTTTGGAGGAATAAATTAGGTAATAAGATTGATCATATAAGAATGTTTGCATCTATTGTAACCATTTGGCATCTATGGGTTGAAAGAAATAACAAAAAACACTGCAAGCCATCATTAATGACCTTCTTAATACGAGGCGAGCCAATCCACTCTTAGGTCACCAAATTGGGTATGATGAGGATTTGTTGTTCCTATCATTAAACCCCCTAAGAAAAGAAAGGTCTATTCTTTGTCTTAGAAGAGTCCAAAAGAAAATTATGTCAAACTAAATGTGGATGATAGTTTAAATCGAGACAAAAGTGGTGGTCGAGATATTCTTAGGGATAGCAATGGTAATCTTATTTGGTGTATTTGGTGCTATGATTTTCCCTCAAATCATGCTTCTATTGATTCAATTGAACTAATAGCTTTGGTAAAGACATTTTTATTTTAGTAAAGTCTTAATAGAAACAGATTCTAAGGTTGTGATCAAGTAGCTATCAATGAATGCAACTAGATGGGACATTTGGAATGACATCTCATGAGTGAGGAAATTTCTTGAAGAAATCTAGGGTTAGGTCAATCACGTCTAGAGAGAGATAAAGAGATGTAGTGGCTGATTGGCTTGCGAAAAAAGCTAGAGATAGCTAAGCCAATTTCTTTTAGATGAATATAAACATTTAGACACTGAGTTGGAGAGGATTCTGATACAAGATAAGATGAGATTAGGAAGCTTCAGAATCATCTATTGTTAATTTATCCTATGTTAACTTATTTAGTTAGCCTTTGGTTGTATCAAATTGAACTGATCTCTATATTGGGACTAATACTCATTTCTAGTTCTTCTTTGCATTTTTTTCTTAATTTTCTATAGGTTTTCTTGTAAGGGTGAGTAATACCCCCTTATTTGTATTTAAGCAGGTAATAGGTGTCTTATCTCCTTGAGAGGTCAAGTTCATGCCTCCCTTTCTTCTTATACTGGGGTGCCCTTAGTACGAGCTTTGCCACTTCAAAGAAAAAAAAAAAAAAACAGAAAAGAAAATCTTAAACCTCTAACCCCATCCTTATGTCATAAACATCAAACTCTAAACCCGAAATCTTAATCGTAAAACATAAACCCCAAACTCTATACCACAACCCCCAAAACCTCATCCGCTAATCCTTAAGCTTGAACCCTAAAACCCTAAAACCCAAAGTGTAAATTATGTCAAGAATTTTGTCCCATCTATAATGCTATGGCATATATGGGGTGAAAGGAATAATAGAAAGCATAGAAATTTAAGCAAGCCCTCCCAAATTTTAGTAAACCATATTATAGATGATCTTATGAACCTAGGGAGGGTTAACTCCCTTACATTACCCCGAATCAAGGATGATGAAAATATTTTTCGTTGATTGCCAAATGTCTAAAAAAGAAAAAACTCTGCCCTCTTACTTGATTTGTCCTTAAGAAGGTGTTGTCAAGTAAAATGTAGATAGTAGTCTTTCTCAAGGTAAGGGAGGAGGTGATGGAATTCTTAGGATTCTCGCAAAAAATTTATTTGGGGCTTTTGTTTTTAGGAAAATAACAAAACAATTGAATCCATAAAACTCAAAGCCCTTGTCAAAAGTCTTGAATTGCAAGCATTTCAATATCACCAAGGTTTGTATAAAAATAGATTCTCTAGTGGTATTAAGATGGTTGGCAAAAGCAGTCACGTGATTAGATATTTGGAATGACATTTCATGGGCGAAGAAACTACTTATTGAAATTAACGGCTAAGTCAATCATGTTTTGAGGGAAAGAAATGTTGTAATGGATTAGCTAGCTAAACATGCTAAGGTCATGTAATCAGATTTCTTTGTTAAGGATCTATCCCATTTGAATGTTGAGCTCATTGCTACATGATTCTTGGGAATTGGTTAACCTTTGTATTATATGTTGTTAATTTTAGAATTGTCATTTGGTTTTCTTATGGCTTTGTAGTATTGGGATTGTTCTCTGTATTTGGAGGTAGTACCTTCTCTTTTCCTTGTTTTTTTTTTTCTTTACATCTTTTTTATAGGAGTAAATTGTAAGGGTAGTAGTATTCCCTTATTTATGTTTCATGTAGGTTATAGGTGTGTTGTATCATTATTAATAAAATTTGGGTCTAGCATCTCCCTTTCTCCCCCCTTTTGGAGTATGGGGCTTTCCACTAAAAAAAACCCCCTAAAGTGCAAACCTTAAAACCTAATTCACAAATACAAAGCCATAAATCCTAAATCGTAAAACTCAAAACTCCAAATTCTAACACTAAGCCTATACTTTATACCCTAATATGAAAATTATAAACCTTGATCCCCAAATCTCCAAACCTTAAACCTAAATAAAAAACTGTAAATCTTGAAACCTAAATCTTAAATCCTAAACCAAAACCCCAAACCTTAATCCTTAAACTGTAAACCTAGAAAGGAAAAAGTTACAATTGCTATCTGAATTTTTCCTATTTTAAGAACTAAATACTTAAAGTTTAAAAGTTCTAATTTAGTAGAAACCTCGAACCTCCAACCCTTAAACTTATTCTCTAATGTTAAATTGTAATCCTTAAACTCTAAACCCCAAGCACCAAACCTTAGATCTTAAACCTTAAACTGTAAGCAATAAACCTCAAAACCCAAATCACAAAACCTAAATCATAAACCCTAAACCTTAATCTATAGATGCCAAACCTTAAACCTAAATCCTAAATGGGTCTCATAAAAAAACTAGAAAGTATGTTTGCTATATTCTTATGGGGGGATTCTTTAGAGTCTAAAGCTATACATTGGGTTTCTTAGGATAAATTATGTTTACTTGTGGATAAAGGTGGGATTGGTATAAGATCTATGGAGGAATTCTCAAAAGCTTTTGAATTTAAAATTTAGTGGAGATTTAGAAATGAAATGTCTATATTTTCTAATTTCATGAGCTCAAAGTACTTAAAAGGTAAACACTCTAATGAGGTTTTTGCTTCTATTGATTCTTCTCCTTTATGGAAAAGAATTATCAGATATCGAGACATGGTCAGGACATGGCCAAAAAATATATTTACTTTAGGTTTAAAAGGGGTGATGTGAACTTCTAGTTTAACCAATGCCATCCTTGCAGTCGCCTTTTTACCCAATTGCTTATCACCTTACCTTGTATTCTAGTGAAGGATCTTTCTAACAATGATAGGTGGGATGTTGATAAACTTTGTAGGTTATTCCCTACTAAGGCTATGGAAGAGATTTTATCTTTAAATTTAAATCAGGATGTTATGGACACTATTATTTGGAAAGGCTCTCCTGATGGTATGTTTTCTATGTCTAATACTTAGAATATTGTTAGAAAAAAAACTAATCAAATTAATACCTACACTCTCTTTTGGAATGAATTTCTTCTTATCAAAATTTCCTTCTTCATGTGGAGAGCTGTTAGATTATTTATTCCCTTAGAAGAAAAACAATGTAACTGGGGAGGTCTTTTGTGTCCTAATGTGTTAATTGTTACAATGAGTGTGAATCGACTGTTCATATCCTCTTATCTTGTAGTTATGCTAGGCATGTTTGGCACTGTATTGGTCGGTACTTTAGCATTTTTTTGATCCCTAACATCACGGCCATAGATGTCATGCTTCAATTTTGGAAAAGTAAGAGTGGTAATATTTCCAATCATATTAGATCTTTTGTTCCTTTTGTTACTTTGTGACATATTTGGGGTAAAAGGAATAATTGTAAGCATAGAAATCTGAGTAAACCTCCTCACGTTCTTGTCAATCATTTTATTAATGATCTCATTATGTTTTGAAAAGCTAACCCCCTTACTTTGCAACAAATCAAGGATGATGAAAATCTCTTTCAATGTATTGCTAAACCTTGTAAAAAGACTAGTTTTAGAGTTATTTCTTAGGCTCTTCCTCATAAAAATGTTGTTAAATTGAATGTTGATGGTAGTTTTTCGAAAGGAAAAGGGGGAAGGGGTGGAATTCTAAGGGATTTAGATGGTAAAATTATAAGGGGCTATGGGTTCAAAATGAATAATAAATCTATTGAAAGTATTGAATTAAAGCCATTAGTGAGAGGTCTTGAGCTTTGAGGGCAATTCAATATTACTAATGTCTATATTGAGGCAGACTCTTTAGTTGTTTCAAGATGGCTATCAACTGTAGTTACATGGTGAGATATTTGGAATGACATTTCATGAGCAAGGAGAATCATTAAAGAAACAAAGGCATATGTTCACCATGTCATGGTAAAAAAGAACAATGCTGTTGATTGGTTAGCTAAAAAAGCTAGGGAGACACAATCAAATTTCACTTTAATGAATTAGTCTTAGCTAGATCCTGAGATGAAAAGAATTTTGCAGTAAGATCCTATGGTTATGTCTCATATAAGGGCTGGTTAGACTAGATGGCTCATATTACATGTAAGGGGAGTAATACTCCCTTGTTTATTTTTATTTAACTTCTTGTAAGGGGAGTAATACTCCCTTGTTTATTTCCTGATGATCTTTTCTTATAAGGGAAGTAATACTTCTTTGTTTATTTTTGTTATAGGTGATAGGTTTTGTAATTTGAGAGGTTAGGTTTATGCCCCCCTTTCCTCTGTACTTATATTTTATTAATAAAATTTGGGGCTAGCTTACCCCCTCTCAGTTATTCAAGATTTGCCAATTAAAAAAAAAAAAAACCCTAAACCTAAATCCTAAACTCCATATACCAAACCCCCAACTCTAAACCCTAACCCCAAAATCTTAAAACTTAAAACCTACCTTAAATCTATACCCTATACCAAAACCTTATACCCTAATCCTTAAACCTTAACTATCAAACCTAAAACTAGAACCCGAAACATTAAACCCTAAACCTAAAAACCTAACCTAAAACCTTAAGAATTGAATGCTAAATCTCAAATCCTAACTCACAAACCTTAAATCTTAACTTTAAAACCAAAACCCTAAATCTGAAATGCTTAACCTAAACCTCAAACCCCAAAACCTAAATCTTAAATGGTACAACCTTACACCCATAATCGCAAAAGCTAAACCCTAAACCCTTAGACCAAATGCCAAACCCTAAACCTAAACCCTATTACAAATGCAAAATGGTAAATACTAGAACCTAAACCTCCTAAACACCAAAACCTAATGATATGATCCACGAACATGCAGTGGACACGAACTGCAAATGAACCGTAAATGGGAATTTGATGGTGAATGTGTATGGATATCATATACCAAGACATAAATACAATCAGGGGTTGAGCTCAAAATAAAGTTTGATACAACTCACGAACACTAAATGTCACTTAGTTTTCAAATGAGAGGTTAGATGCAACTCATTAACTTGCTCAAATGAAGGGTTCACCACAATCTTAAGGGCAAGATTGATAGGAACACAAGAGAGATTAAAGAGTAAAGAGTAAAGAGCACTCAATAATCCAGCAAATGCAAGCTCGAAGAGCTTCAAGAATATCCTTACTTGAAGAGGAATGTTTAAGTGTAATCACTATCTGTGTATTCTTTTTCTATATGTTGGCTAACTACAAAAGTTGCTATTTATAGTAAATTCTAAAACCCTGATGGCAACATTTTGAATATTACACAAAGCCCTTAAACCTTAAAGAATGACCTACAATTGAAATAAGGAAAATATTTACAAAGTATACGAAATTGTGCATTTAATAAAGTAGTTGGCATGCAGTCATTCGAGCTGTTTATAGGATAAGACTCGAGTAGGGGTTGGTTAACAGTCGAGTGTCTGAGCTGGGGTAGGATGTTTGGAAGTCTTATTATGCTTAGTGGAGCTCCCAGCAAGGTTGGCCTACAGGTGTTGCACTCGTGAATTACTTAGCGCTAGCTTTCCTATGCTATGTCAAGTTTTTCTTTGGCTTTAAGGCTTCGGTCATTTACTCTCTTACCGTCTTTGTATACAAAAAACCTGATGTCGAATGGTTTCTTTTCCTCCTTTTGTCCCTCGGTTATTAGTTTGACCTCGATAAGAGCAAGTCGGTCTCAAGTTAGGACAAGTCGACTTCATTTTCTTGCAGGTTTGCATTAGCTTCTGATAGGTTGACCTCGGCTTAAGGATTGTCGTGGACTGATTCCTATCACCTAAAACCCAAACCTTAAACCTTAATAAAAAACCATAAAACCTAAAGCCTAAATTCTAAACCCTAGACCCTAAACCTAAAATGGAAACCTAAATCTTAAAAACTAAATCCTAAATCGTAAGCCCTAAACCCAAAACCTAAAATGCTTAACCTTAATGTGAAACCTTAAACCAAAACCCCAAACCTCAATCACTAAACCATAAACCCTATCCCAAATAATAAACTACAAGCTTTAAACCACAAATGATGAAACTAAACCATGAAACCAAACCCTTGACCCCAAACCTTAAACCCTAAACCATAAACCTTAAAACCATATCATAAACTTTAAACAACAAAACTTGAATTACAAAAGTGATAATAAAAACTCGAAACTTTAAACCTCAAATCCTAAACCACAAGTCATAAACCCTATACCTCAAATTGAAAAGTCTTAAATAACAAATTCTAGACCCTAAACACCAATCCTTAAACCTTAAAGCTTAAGCCTAAGACCAGAAACCCCTAAACCTCAAATCTCAAACCGAAAGCCCTAAACTCGATAGCTAAGCACTAAACCACAATCTCAAGACCCTAAACCCCAAACACCATAGCCCAAACCTCAATCCCATACCTTATATCCTACATAAACCTAAAAACATAAATCTTAAACATCAATTTGTAAACCCTAAACCCTAAACCCCATACCTTATAAAATGGAAAACCTTATATTAAATAAAAAAACTTAAACCCTCCACCCTAACATAAATCTAAAACCTAAAAACCTTAAACCTTAAGCGCCAAACACCAAATTTTGAATTTGAAATCTCTATACCTCCAATCTTGAACTTGTAGCCTTAAACCATACAACCTATTGTTAAACCATAACTCCTAGGTCCTAAACGCTAAACCCCAAACCTTGATCCTTAAACCCTAAATTGTACATAATACATTAGTCCCTAAAACTTAAATTATAAACTCTAAATTGTAAACCTTAAACCCTAAACTTTAAACCTCAAACCCTAAAATAAAAAAAATTTATCTTAGACCATAAACTTTGAACCCTACACCTTAACCTTGAATCTGATACTCATAAAACCCATACCCTAAATGCCAAACCTAAACCCCATCCTTAAGCCCTACGAACCAAACTCTAAAGTCGAAACCACAACCCTAGAACTTGAATCCCAAACTATATACTCCAATCCCAAATATCTCAATAGTTAAACCTTAAGCTTGAAACCTAAAACCCTAGACCCCAATCCTTAATATCTCAATTGTTAAACCCTAAGATTGAAACCTAAAACCTTAGAACCTAAACTGTAAACTCTAAAACCTAATCTAGAAACACAAAGACATAAATCCTAAATCATAAAACCCAAACCCCAAGTTCTAACCAATAGGCCTATACCTTAAACCCTAACTTGAAAACTACAAACCTCAAACCTCAACCTTATTCTCCAATGCTAAATTGTAATCCTTATACCCCAAACCCTAAGCACCAAGCCTTAAAACCTAAACCTTATCTTAAACCTTAAACCATAAACCATAAGCTTCAAGCCTAAATTGCAAAACCTAAATTACAAACCTTAAACCTTAACCTATAAATGCCAAACCCTAAACTTAAATCTTAAACCATATACCTTAAGCCTTAGCACCAAACTCTAAGTCCTAAGACCTAGACATTAAACCTTAAAACTTGTACCTTAAGCCTAAACCCTGGAGCTCAATCTCCAAACCTTAACTACTAAACCCAAAACTAGAACCTAAACCACCAAACCTTAAACTTGAAACCTTAGTACTAAACCCCAAACATTGAATGCTAAATTAGGTTAGGGTTTGGTGGTTTGGGTTCCAAAGTTAGGGTTTGGCGGTCAAGGTCTAGGGTTTAGGTTTAGGGTACTGGTTTTAAGATTTAAGGTTTTAGGGCATCGGGTTTAGAGTTTAGTGTTTAAGGCTTGGGGTATAAGGTTTAAGATTTAGGTTTAGGGTTTGGCATTTATGGGTTAGGGCTTAAGGTTTACGATTTAGGTTTTGCAATTTGAGGTTTATGATTTATAGCTTAAGGTTTAAGGTAGGGTTTGCGTTTTAAGGTTTAGGGTTTAAGGATTACAATTTAGTGTTGGAGAATAAGATTAAGGGTTCAAGGTTTAAGGTTTGCATTAAATTAAGACATTTAAATTTTAAGTGTTTAATTTTCAAAATAAGAAAAATTCAAGTAGTAGTTATGATATTTACCTTTTTGGGTTTGGGGTTTAGGGATTAGGGTTTGAGGTTTGTCATTTAAGTTTAGAATTTATAGATGTTGGGTTTGGGTTTATTATATGGGATTTATGGCTTTATGTTTATAGATTAGGTTTTAGGGTTTGCAATTTGGGTTTCAAAGTTTTTAGGTTTCTAGATTAAGGATTAAAGGTTAAGCTTTTAAGGATTGAGGTATATGATTTGGGATTCAGGCTTTAGGGTCGGGGGTTTCGGCTTTAGGGTTTGGTGTTTAGGGCTTAAGCTTAAGGTTTGGGGTTTATGGGTTTTAGATTTTGGGTTATGGTTTATGATTTAAGATTATTAGTTTAGAATAAGGTCTTTTATTTTAGGGTTTGGAAATTAGAGTTAAGGGTTTATGATAGGATATAGGGTCTTAGGATTACGGTTTAGCAATGAGCTATAGGTTTTGGGGCTTTTGGTTTGGGATCTTGTGTTTATGGCTTGAAGGTTTAAGGCTTGATGTTTTTGACTCAAGGATTAGTGTTTACGATTTATGATTTTCAATTTTAAGGTATAGGGTTTATGACTTGTGGTTTAAGATTTGAGATACAGAGTTTCAAGTTTTTATTTTTGAGTCTACGATTTAAGTTTTGCTATTTAGGGTATGGTTTGAAGGTTTATAGTTTAGGGATTCAGTTTCATGGTTTGATTTTATGGTTTGGAGTTTGGGGCTTGTGGTTTACTATTTGGGTTAGGGTTTAAGGTTTAGTGATTGAAGTTTAGGGTTTTACATTAGGGTTTCATATCTAATTTTTAGCATTTTGTTTCTGGTTTGGTCCATATAGTTTAGGATTTAGGTTTTAATGTTTGGTTTATGTTTCAAGTTCGTGGTCTAGGGTAGAATTTGGGGCTTAGGTTTTACGATTTCTATTTATGGTTTAGGGCTTGGGTTTTTGGTCTTAGAGTTTAGGGTTTAGGGTTTGGGTTTTACTATTTATGATTTTGCATTCATGATAGGGTTTAGGGTTTGATTTTTGGGTTTGAGTGTTTAGGGTTTAGCTTTTGTGGTTAGGGGGTGTAGGATTATAATATTTAAGATTTATGTTTCAAGGTTTGAGGTTTAGGTTAGGTAAAAAATGTAGGAGCTGAGGTTTAGGTTTTAGTGTTTGTGTTTGGGGTTTCAAGATTGAGTTTAGGGTTTTAGTTTCTTGGATTAAGTTTGTATTTGGTGTGTGGGGTTTGAGTTTTGTAGTTTAGAGTTTTTTTTTTTTCTAAGTTTATAGTATATAACTTTTCTTTTTCAATAGTTTTTTAGGCATAAGGCTTATGTTTTAGGGTTTTGTGCATTATAGTTATATGTTTATGGTTAACATTTAAGATTTGAAGTTTGTGGTTTTAGTGTTTAGGCTTTTATTTTTCAAGTTTCAAGTTTAGACTTCAAGGTTTAGGATTTAATGTTTGCGATTTGGGATTAAGATTTAGCATTCGATTTTTAAGGTTTAGGGCTAGGGTTTTAGGTTTAGGGTTTAGTCTTTCGAGTTCTAGTTTTGGGTTTGGTAGTTAGGGTTTGGGGGTTGAGGTATAAGGTTTGGGTTTACGGCATGAGTTTTAAGGTTTAAGGATTAGGGCTTGGAGTTTAGAGTTTGATGTTTAGGGTATAGGGTTTAAGATCTAGGTTTAGGGTTTGGTGTTTATGGGTTAGGGTTTAAGGTTTGTAATTTAGGTTTTGCAATTTGGAATTTGAGGTCTGTGGTTTAAGGTAGGGTTTAGGGTTTAAAGATTACAATTTAGTGTTGGAGAATAGGGTTAAGGATTGGAGGTTCATTGTTTGCATTAAATTAGAACTTTTGAACTTTAAATATCTAATTTTTAAAATACAGAAAATTCAGGTGGCAATTGTGACTTTTACCCTTGTAGGTTTACGATTTAGGGATTAAGGTTTGCAGTTTAAGATTTAGGTTTTGGAGTTTGAGATTTGTGGTTTAAGTTTAGGATTTAGACATTTATGGTTCGGGGTTTGTAAATTTTAGATTAGGGTTTAAGGTAAAGGCTTAGTTGTTAGAGTTTAGGATTTGGCATTATTGCTTTATGTTTTTGGATTTGGTTCTAAGGTTTACAATTTAGGTTCTAAGGTTTTGGGTTTCAAGCATAGGGTCTAGCGATTGGGGTTTTGGGGATTAGGGTATATGGTTTGGGATTTAGGTTTTAGGGTTGGGGTTTTGGCTTTAAGGTTTGGTGTTTAAGGCTTAGTGTATGGGGTTTAGCTTTTAAGGTTTGAGTTTTATGGGTTTCGGATTTGGGGTTAGGGTATAGGGTATATGGTTTTCAATTTAGTATAAGTTTTTTTGTTTTAAGGTTTAGGGTTTAAGCTTTACGATTTAGTGTTTTAGATTTATGTTTTAGGTTTTAGGGTTTATGGATCGAGTCTTAGGGTTTGGCGTTTTGGGGGTCTAGGGTGTTGGGATTATGGTTTAGTACTGTGCTATAGGGTTTGGGTGATTTGGTTCGAGATTAGGGGTTTAGGGCTCGAGGTGTGAGGTTTAGAGTTTGGTATTTAGGGTTTAGAATTTGCTATTTAAGATTTTCAGTTTGCGGTATAGGGTTTATGACTTATGGTTTATGATTTGTGGTTTAGAGTTTAGAGTTTTTATTTTCCAATTTACAATTTAAGTTTTACTTTTTAAGGTTTGGGGTAAGGTTTTAAGGTTCATGGTTTAGGGTTTAGTATTTAGGGTTTAGGGGTTCGGTTTCATGATTTAGTTCTTTGGTTTAGGGCTTGTGGTTTACTATTTGAACTAAGGTTTGAGGTTTAGTGATTGAGGTCTGGGGTTTTAGGTTAAGGTTTCACATTTGGGGTCAAACATTTTAGGTTTCTAGTTTAAGGCTTATGTTTAGGATTTCGGTTTTGAGGTTTGGGTTTGAGATTCAGATTTGGGGTCTAGGATTTAAAATTTAGGGTTTAGATTTTATGATTTTTGTTTCAGGTTTGGGTTTGGTTTTTCAATTTTGATGTTTGGGGTTTAGGCTTTGGGTTTAACTATTTACCATTTTATATTTGCGATAGGGTTTAGGATTTGGTGTTTGTGTCTGAGGGTGTAGGGTTTAGCTTTTGCAATTAGGAGTTTAGGGTTTTATTGGTTAAGATTTAGGTTTGGGGGTTTGGGGTTGGGATTAGAGATTAAGATGAAGGAGTTGGGGTTTAGGTTTCAGTGTTTATGTTTGAGGTTTTGGTTTCTAGGATTAAGTTTGGATTTAGGGTGTAGGGTTTATGTTTTCTGGTTTAGGGTATGTTTTTCGGGTTTACCATATGCAATTTCACCTTTGTGATAATTTTTCAGGGTTAAGATTTATGTTTTCAGGTTTTGTGTGTTATAGATGCAGGTTTAAGGTTAGCATTTAGGATTTGGTATTTAGTATCTATAGTATTAGTGTGGTAATGGAGTTAGGTGGTTGGAAATATAGCCAACTTCTTGCCTTATCTCTCAATGAAAATGGGAATAACTTTAAGCAGATAGCATCGTTAGACACCCAATTTGTTTTCATTGTAGCACATAATTGCAAAACGTTTTGATTATGTTCATGGGGGTCATCGAACGGTGATCCACCAAATTGATGAAGTTGCACTATCTAGATCAAAACTAACTTTAGTTTGAAATTATTTGCTTAAATAGTTAGTAGGTAATCAATATGGTGACTTCATTCAAATTCGGAACACAATATTCCTAAAGGGCTTAAATGCTACCATTTCCATTTTCATTAGCTCCATTCCCATTAACTCTGTTTACATTTCCCTCATTAAAAGGTCCTTACTGATTATCCATATCTCTCAATTGCTCTCTTCTCCTTTCGCTTATCCTATAATGAAATGTTTGGGCAAATTCCTTAAGTATGTCTCTCTCTTCCCTTTGCATACAAACCAATAAGCCCTAAATCTATTCTTACCAATTCCAACCAAATTGCCAAACTACAACTTGCAAATATTAATGTAAATATCTAAACAACACTTTTCCTAACTTGACAACAAATCAGCTTAGGACATTTCAGCACTCAACCAACAAATTCAGCAATGAAGTTTCAAACTTTATATTTGAAGTAGCGCAAATTAACAAAAAATTAGCAAAACCATCTCAATTGAACAAGAAAGTAAATAAATATTAGAACTTAACAACTAAACTACACAAAATTAACATATATTGCACTAAGCTACCAACTATAACTAATAGCTATAACTATAACTAAGGCCTAACTTTAGATTCCATGATTTTTCTAATATTAGAACAATTGTCATCTCCCTAGCAATAGCGCTAAAAACTAAACACAATGACATGGGATACTTGATAAGTGCTTTATATATATATTTATTCAAAGATTTTTATTAGTGTTTTTTATATTTTTATGGATATTTTGTGGATATTTAGTGCTTAGTTAGATAATATTTTGATTTTAGGCTCCAAGAAAATAATTGAGAAGATTTATGTCATGCCATCCAAATATTTTGGCTATATCTCTTTTAATTGCACGGACAATTGAAGATAATTTTAAGAAAGTATGTAGGAAGATGTTTCGAGAAATATAGAAGATATATTTCAAGATTTCATGAAATATAAATAAAAAAGGCCTTGTAAATATTAGCAATCATTCATAGAGCTAACTTCTTCCATGTTTACCATAGAGTAGTTTCTTTTAGTTTTCTTTAATTTTCTTGTAAATAATTAACCAGATCGATACTGATTACAAATGGAGAAGTTAATTCATGTAAAGATTGAAGGCTAGGGATTTCCAACTTCTATGATAACGAATAAGTCTTCTATATCCTTTTCTTAATTTTTATTTATGGATTTCTTTATTCCTTTTGTAGTTTGTGTGCTTTATATAATCATAAATTAGTTTTTTTTTTTTTAGGATATTGGATTGATGGATCTTTGATATTTTATATTAGAGATTGGTATTCTTGATATTCTTGTCATCTAACATGCATTTTATTAGTATGTTAGATTGGGTTAAAATATGAGAAGAATAAAATTGATTTAATTGATTCTATGGCAAACTAACATGAGATTACAAGTAATACATTAGAGATAATGCATTGTAATTGGGTTAAGATTTAGAATATAAACGGTTAATTGGCTAAGTAACCTTTTCTAGAGATAGGAAGATCTAGTTAATTAGTTAGGGTAATTCATACTTCAAAAGAAGGTGATTCTATACTTCATTATTTTGAGACTTGAGAGAGAAATCGAAGGAAATAATCTAAACCAATCAAGGATGTAATAGCCAAATATGGTATATTTTAATATCATGACCATTAACATCAATCTAAGATTCCAATTTGCTAGTTTATTGATTTAATCTTTCAGGTGTTTATTTCCTATATTTTATTTATTAATTAGAAGTAGATTTGATATTTTATATTAATTAGGAGTAGATTTATATTATTTTATTTTAGTATATTTTGGTTTGCCTAGATATAGGTAGGATTAATATAGTTAAGAGCTAGTCTTAATCCTTGTAGGAAGACTTAGTCTCACTAGTCTTTTATTATTATATACGCAACCTAGTGCACTTGTTAGTATTATATATGCTTTTACTTTAAAAGTAGTGGTTAGCATATCAATACTTAAATAACGTGATTTCTTTTGAAAATATTGATTTTGAAAACATGTTATGCTAATTGACCAGCATGTCAAATTGTTTGCAGTAATAAAATTAGAGATTAGATTCTTCCTGTTACTATTAATGGAATAAAGAGTTGAGAAATTGCAATTAGAAGTAAATGTGGGAACAAATATATATATATAACAATTAACACTAATAACAAAGGCATGGGCCTGTGACATGCTTTTGATAAAGGGGTATGGTCTTGTTGTTAAGATATTAGGTGATAAGGATCATGGACCATGATATGCTTTTAATTGCCTATATTTTAGGGAGTGATTTTTAATAATTTTTCCTTGAATTTTGAGTTTATTTTAAGAAAATGATGGTTAATTGAGTAAAATCTTATTTTTTAGGTTTTAGAATGATCTATGGAAGAAAATGAGAAAATAGAAACAAGTTTCTCTCAATTCGGAGCTAAAATAAGGAAGTTTTGAAATTTGACATAACTGTGTTGTTTTTAGTGTAGGATTAAGCAAAATTCAAAAATGGTTAGAAAGTTACATGACCTAAGGACATAATCGTACCCCTAAGTCATGTCGTTTGTAGGCATGTCAAAGGATGAAAAAGTTAAAGAGCTTAGAAAGTGATACGGCACAATGACATGATTGTGTCTCTAAGGCATGTTGTTAGTAGTTTTACCCTAATTTTGCACCACCTATATAAAGCTTCTTTGATGACTTTTTGATAGAATTATTAGAGATGACTTTTGAGAGACTTCTAGGGCTAAACACACAAGAGAGCAAGGAATTTTAAGACATCAAGACTCAAGATTTTACATTGATTCAACGATTTATTCTTCTACTTTTCTCTTAAATTTCATTCAAGATTTTTGCTTTATTATGAATAGGGAGTAGATTTTTTGTATCTAAATCTTATGGAACCTAGTTCTACCATGTGACATTGTTTTATATTAGATCTAATGAATTTCTTTAGTTTCTCTTGATTCAATTATGTGTGCGTAATTGCTTAGATTAGTATTTCTAAGGGTAGTAATCTAAAATCCGATATTATACAAGATAATCGAAAGATTTCTTGTATGATTAGATTTAGGCATACTTGATGAAGATTCTTATAAGTTTAGAAATAAATTGCAAAATCTTTCCAAATCTTTAACACTATCTTTAAGAGACTTCATTGTGCTTTAATGCCATATTAGGTTATGCTATTATGAAGATATTCTAATAGATGATCTTAAGATTAAGGTTAATAAACTTGAGAGAGTTATTAGCTTTAATAGAGAATTCTCCCGGTTAAGAAATATAAAGATTGGATTAGATTATCTTTCGTGAAAGTCACCTGTATAAGTTTAGGGAAAACAAAGATCTAGATACGATGTAGAATCTTAAGTTAATTTATAATTTGAGTGCTTTCTTGTTTAGTTTCTTTGATTGAATCTTGATTGTTAGATTTACTAATTTCTACAATTTTAGAGAAATTCTTTAGTTTCTTGAATTCGATTTTACCAATTAGATAATAGAGAATTAGTTAGTATTAGTAATAATAGTTTTTGTGGGATGACATATGCTCTTTTAACTATATTAATAAACGATAGGTACGCTTGCCTGTTTTTTACACATTAAGTTTCTAGCATCGTTACCAAGGACTTGTGATATTAAGAAAGTTAGTAGCTTTGTTAATCTAACAATCATTTCTTTATTTTTCTTGATTTCTTTTCTTTTTCTTGTTTTCTTTTATTTCTTTGGTGCAATTTTGAACTAATTTGTTTTCTTTTGTATAGTATATGACAAGAAGCTATTTATGAAATTTAATCGAAATTGACCTTGAGATTGAGAGGATGGTTTCTAGGAACTTAAGGCAACTAACAGTTAAGGAAGTAGTGGAGGTAATTGATTAAGGGTCTCTTATGAGGATTAAGAACGGGGGTGTGTTAAGTGAGCATGAATCTAATCATGAGAGCTTGCCTGATAACATTATGGCCAACAATGAGGAGCATAATTGAACTATGTCAAACTATTCTAGATCGTCTTTGATTGGTACCTAATCATGTGTAAATCAGCTGGCTGTTGCTACTAATAACTTTGAAATCAAGCCAAACATTTTACAGATGGTGTCGCACTTCATATAGTTTGACGGCCTACTTGACGAAGACTCTAATGCATATATTTCTAGCTTCCTGGAGATATGTGATACTTTTAAAATCAACGAGGCAATTGATAATGCCATCTAGCTGTTCCTCTCCCCATTTTCTCTACGTGGTCGAGCTAAGTAGTGGTTAAATTCCTTGGCAAGGAATTTGTTAAGACCCTAAAAGGGGCCTAGTAGGATTGCCTAAAATTTTCATATTATGTGTATATTCATGATATGAAAATCATCTTGCAAGTTAGAGATTGTAAGAATTTAAATAATTCATCATTAGGGTTTCTGAATTGTTAATTAATTAACATGTTGTAAAATATAAATAACTATGGATATCCAATATTCCATAGTTCCTTAGAATTGTAGAGAATCGATATCCCCTACCAAATGATAAGATCAAAGAGAATAAACATAAAATTCAAACTTATTAAAGTTACTAAATCTAAATGTATAAGTAGTATTTACATTTAAAGTTTCACATGAACTAAACAATCTCTCTCTAATTCTAACCTTTAAAACATCTCAACACTTGCACTTGACGCTCGGCTTTTAACCCATGTTAGATTATCTATTAACCTACAAAAGAAAAACTATTGGGGAGTAAACTATAAGAGCTTAGTGAGTTATCCCTTATACTATACTAGCAAACGAGTTATCAAACAAATTATTATAATCATATGAATACATGCACACACAGTATGCTAAATAATATATGCAGTTGATCGGTGCTGTATATAATATCAAATTTTAATGCCCTTCGAGATAAAGCTTGGAGATACATCGGCACCAATCATGATCAGGCTCTAGCACTTAGGTTTTTAACCATAACTTTAAATTTTTAACCATAACTGTGAATTCCGCATTTCATAAAATACATTTTCATTTATGAAAATCCAGTCGTACACAAAATCTCAAGCCTAGTGATGAGGCAGCCCCTGCAATCTACACTTATACCCTACAGTGAAGATTTCTAGACTTAACCTTTAGTCATACGATTGGCGTCTCCATCGCCTAGTAAGCCCATAGGTTCGAGTAAGGTCGTGCTGTGTGAGTGCACCGTATAGAAACATTTTAATATATATAAACAACCCCTATAAGGCCTCTTTTTACCTTCGCGTAAAGTGACGGTCGGAATAAGTAATGCAATGCAATGCATGGATAATGCATGACACTTTTAATTTAAGATAAGCTAAATATATTTAAGTCAAATTATGAGGCGATAAATTAATATCAGCAAACTATCTAAGTCATGTAATAATCAATCATATAATTAAATCATCAATTATCGTATTTAACAATATTTCTCACAATAATCAATTAATATTAAGCACATGCATATCCCAAATCCCCACGTATCAAGTTATTAATATTCAATTTAAGTTCACTAATTACAAGCATAAATAAGTATAGAGTCATTAAGAGTACTCACTTGACTATGACGACTTGCTTTAGTTGTAATAATCGATCAGAAGATCCTTACCTTCGTCGAGATCACCTGATCATTATAAGATAACATAGATAATAAGTAATTGAATTAACTAATGGTTCTAGATATCTAACTACCTAATTCTACTTAGATTACTAGCAGTTTTTATTCAATTAAACCTAATTGCTAATTATATGTAACATTTTCATTTTATTTTTAATATTTATGAATTTATAGTCGTTTTTCATCGTTTTCGGATGCACGTTCATATGGTGATGTCCGTTTTGGATGTTAAAACCTGTGTTTTGCAATATAGACTAAATTTATTGAAATTCTAACTATTGAAGCTTAATTATTCTTATTGGCTAGTTTTATGTTCCATTTTAGTAGTTAATGATTTCATTAGTCATTAATTCTTATACTTAAACGATCTTATGCTTTATTATTTTAGAGACTTATGTTATCGCTTATGCCATCAATTGCTTATGTCATGGCTTATGTCATCATTTTATTATATCATTGCTGACATCATCATCCATTACATATGTATTCTTATCCTTATGTATTCATACACTTTACACATATGTCATGTATATACTTATGTTTCTAACATACTAGTATGTATACTTGTGTACTCATATGTATACTAGTACATATATTCGTATACACATACAGTAACATACATATTTTTATATGTATTTTCGTATGCCTAGAGTAACCTCTTAAGAAAGCTTCACAAATTTCATATTTTTGCACTTTAAGGGTGTATTTAGCAAGGTATATGTATGTATAGTTAGTATATACCTCTTTTTAGGTTATGTACATAAAGTATACTTATGATAAGGGTTTTCATACATGTATTTATCAAGTGCATTCCTATGGTCATATGCTTAAGTATATATATACATGTATTCTTCTTCCAATTATCTAAGGATTTCTATACTTCTAAGCATGAATATGGAGCTTCTGTAAACCCTGCAAATTTAGTTATTTAAGAGAAGGATTGAACCCTAAGACTATAGATGACTTGAAGAGTCATCAAAGCCGAGTAAGATAACAATTTAATAAATCATAAATCTAAATATATTATAAATAGTAAAAACTTTAGGGATTTATCGAAACCCTAAATCGCCTACTAAAACCCTAAAACTAGTTTAGGCATCATTAATTGAAATTGAACCCAAAATTGTACGAGACTCTAAAATCATAAACGTAAACCTATAAAATAGTTAAATATTACACAATAGCAATAAAATTATAGTCGAATGTAATTTTCGACTAAATCGCCTGTTTGTACGAAATTGTAAAGAAATTACCATAATAACTTGTAAAAATTATAATTGTAACAGGTACCAGTTAAATTGATAAAATTTCACAGAATTTTGAAAACTAATCTACGAGGAGATTCGTTATAATTTATATGATTTGAAAAATTACACATATTTATTAATAAATTTCATTTTCCTTCTCTACTATTTTCAATTTATCTCAATTTCTCTCTTCATGTCCAAATTCAAATCCTTCCCCTGCACAAAAACGTAAGGAACAAAAGTGAAGATCAAAACAAATGGCCACGTGATGTATTTTGTTTGTCTTATTTACTTTAATAAAAAGTTACTTTAGCTTACAATTGAAGCTACAATCACATGAGCAAGGGAAAGTTATATAAATATGGAAAAAAAGAAAAAAATTCTGCACAAACATACACACACAATCTGCAAACCGAGAGGGAAAAAAAGAGAGAAAAAGAAAGAAAGAAAAGAGAAAAAGAAGAAGGAAAAGAAGAAGAAAAATCCAAGTTAATTGGTAAGAAATTTATTTTAAGAAATATATATGTATATGATAGTATACATGTATAGAATTATGGTATTTTTATGGTATTTTTATGATATTTTGTGGTATTTGTACATATTATACTAATAGCATATGTTTATGTGTATAAATACCTAAATTTACTTATATGTATAAATATAAGATTAAGTATGTCTACATGTATGTACTGAGGTATATAGTATATATTATGTATTTGTTTTTTTTTATAATACCTCTAATTAGTAATTTACATAATTCTAGTATAAAGATATATGTATGTACCGTAATTATAGTATAAAGATATATGTATGTGTACCGTAACTTTATATATATATATAT